>RJWM01046921.1:0-12122 GCA_004363535.1 Dasyprocta punctata
TTATTACAAAACAGAAACAAAAACAAAAACAAAAACAAAACTTCTGAAGAAAACTGTCAAACTTGTAGATTTAGGGAAGGAGAAGCAGAATGTTTGGGGAATTTCAATCAGTCACTGAATTAATAAGTCTACCTTCTTTTTTTTTTTCCATTTTCAAACCATCTTTGAGTTGTGTAAACAGTCAATACTTCTCTGCTATGCCCTTGAACTAAATCCTTTTAGTTTTCAGACAGAGACATTTAGAAGAAAATGACACGAAAATTTCTTCCTCAAACCACCTTGTTGAAGTTTCTCTAGGGACCGAAGTAGATGATTTGTAAATTCCTTTACTCTTAAAATAAAAGGCATTTTCCTAAAAGGAAAGGTGATGGCCAAAGACAGACTGTTACACACACCGACACCGACTCAGGAGGGAAAAGAGGCTCAAGTAAAATGCCATTTATCCCTCCTTCACGGGGCTCAACTGTCTTACATTCAAAAGCACCTTGAGAGGAAGACAGCATTCATAAATAAAAATAAAAGCCCTTTTTACAGCAGTTTTAAAGAGTTGCAGGAATTAAGAATTTCACAGTGGGATGGCGCCATCTTGCATCTGTCCAACGTGGAAGACTGTTTTTAGGGTACCCAGCATCCTCGCTGCTGCCACAGCAGTCCGGGGAAGGAGGGACCGCAGGATTCTTAACTCGGTTTCCCACTGGAAAAACCAAGGTGCTGAGTGGTCACAGAGCAGGCTTGGGGGTTCTCAGTGAGAAGACAAGAGCCAGAAAAGACTGGGACCCCAGCTCTCTCAAGTTTACCTGAACACCTTCTTCCTGCTACTCCCCAGCTGTCCCACTGTCACCCCACTGGACTGAAAAAGTTCTTGAGGATGAGGACCATGTCTCAGCCATCTTTCCATCCTGCCACATAATAGGTGTTCAATAAACATTAATTAAATATACGTTCTAAGTCCTGAAGACTAAATGGCTCAAAATTAAATTTTTCAAAGCTTTCTGGGCTTTCCCCCAATTTTAATTTTTTTAAAGGAAAATGTGCTATCTCTTCATCTGGCAGTTAAGAAAGATAATATTAGTTCACATCACTCCCTGGGAAATTCAGAAACAAATATTGAGGGTAAATGAAAGTTAACAGTTACTCTAGGATCAGCAGCAGTAATGAATGGATCTAGAATACAATTCTGTCTCTTGTTTACATATGTCTGTCCCTCCTGGCTCATAGGTTTTGGAATGACCTTTCCTAGCAAGATTGGTAAATGAATGGTCTTTTCTTTAAAAAAAAAAAAAAAAAAAAAAAAACCAGTCCTGTACTTCCTGAAGTCAGTTACCATGTGTCCTTTGATAAATGAGCTATAGGAGCATTGACCTTACCTTAAGAATACTTTGTCCTGTAGTTTTTACTCCTACCCACATGACCACTTGGCAGTCTTTGCAAAGCTTGGTGTAAGAAGAGACCCACCCGCTGAATGACTGTGAAGTGGGCAGTGATTCTGCAGAAGCTATTTTTCTACTCTGTGAGTGATTGTCCCTGAGATGAAATAGATTGCGCTGGGGTGGTAGCAGCAGCCAGGGGCCATTTGAGATTCTAAACAGTGACCCTGCACCATTGCCTGGACCTTAAACCAAGTGTCAACACAGATTCTATAAGTTCCACATTTGCTTCAAAGTGTTTAACAGAAATCATGGTGCACATTCTAGAAACAATTGGAATGAGCAGAAAAAAGAAGACATTTATGTATCTTACCACCCAAAGTAACCACATATAAACATTTTCTTCTCTCTTTTTATTGTTTCCTAGGCATAGCTATGGAGAGATTCCATACGTGGTTGCTAGAATACTGTGTGAATAATCGAGCAAGCTCCTGTTAGGTGCCTCCATCTGGATGCAGAGTCACAAACAAAATCAAATTCTCGCTCTCCTTTGTCCTGCTCTGTAAGTCTAGCGCATCTCCTGGAATCGATTCTGAGGCTGGATGTCATGGGGCCAGGCATTATGTTTTAAGGAAGAGGGAAACTGAAGATACTAGGATATGGGGTGGCAGAGTTTTCTTTCTTTTTCTATTTTTTTTAAGTATTTTTATTTTTAATTGACCCAGAATAATTGTACATATTTATGGGGCACTGTTGATATTTCAATACATGTATATGATGTGTAATGATCAGATCAGCGTAACTGTTGTATCCATCACCTGAAACATTTATCGTTTCAACATATCATTTCATGAAAACATTTAAAATCCTCTCTTCTAGCTCTTTTGAAATAATCCATGTCAGTCATAATTACCCTACTGTGGTGTAGAACACTCGAAGTTATTTCTACCCAGCAGCTCACCTGCACTTATTAACCATCTTTTTCTATCTATTCCTCCTCCTTCTCTTCCTATCTCTGGTAACCTCCTGTCTACTCTCTGCTTCTGTGACTCACCTACTTTCATTTAGTTTATCACTTAAGTTTTCATTCATGGTTTTGAGCAAACATCATAAAGTGGAAAACACCATGGTACGCATAGAGTACATGACCCGGAGTAGCTGCTGGAGTAGAATGGGGTGGGTCAGAGTGGTCCCAGAGCTGGATCCAATCAAGTCATCCTGGAAATTACGTTGGTACTGGTGAGAACCATTTGTGAGCTCAGGTGGAGATGTAAAGGACCTGCTGCCCAGCTGGTGGAGTTGGATGGGGAGATCTCAAATATCTCACCGTGGAAGCCCAAGGTCACTTCCTTTTGCTTATGTGGTCACCAAGAGACTCTGACTCTTTCAAGTGCCTCATAGCATAGTCAACAAATGAATGCATTTCTCTACGCTATTGTCACACTCAGGTGGTAGAGAGGAAAAGCACGGATGCCCCAGACACACATGATAGGGAATGTTCACTGAGCCTTTGGTGGGCTGGGCCAGAAAGGTTGCTCCAAGGATGTTACCAACTGAGCTATGCATATTGTAAAGAGTGACAAGGAATTCATAGGTAAGCACGACATGGGGAGAGGTTCTGGGCAGATCAAACAGCAGGCGTGCAGAACAAGTTACAATTAGGTTGATACAGCCACGCTTGGTACTCATCAGTAGACAACATGTGCTCCAGGACAGTAGGGTGACTAACTTGTCCCAGTTTCACAATTAAAAATCTTGTGTGCCAGGAACCCCCTTAGTCTTGTGCAAACTGGGATGATTTATCACTCTGAAAGCACCCTCTGCCTAAAACTAACCAGACTTTTGAGTGTCATAGGTTATTTGCCGAAGCATTGTTCTGTTTTGACTATGGATATCTGTTAGCATCTAAATGCTTCAGGAGGAAGGCAACACCATTAGCCACTCACTTTTCAGTGTAAGTCAGCTTATGGGAAGTCTAAATTCTTCACCAGTGTCTAGCCAATGAGGCTGCTTTGAGACTTAGAAGGCATTTCTAGTGTCCAGAGAAAGAAGATGGTGGTTAGGACATGCTTGTCCTGTGTCATTATTTTACCTGCACCAGGCCCACAGTCACTGAGCTTCAACTCATCCTTGAAATGAGAGTAGTAATAATATTTGCTCAGGTGAGAATTCGCAGAGATGGAGGGCCATGGCACTTGTGGCCAATGACTTGTGGCAGAAAGGACCTTCATCTTCTGCTCTCAGCTCCTAAAAACCCTCCCCAATAGTGAGAGGCAAGTCATGGGTGAGGCAGTGACCACAAGGGTCTTCTTGCATTTTCAAGTACCCACGGGCCTAGCTCACAGTTAGCTCCAAGGAATAGGGTACCAGGACTCAGAGTTGCACAGGATTCATAAAGCAACCTTGAACAGCACGTGCTTTGAGTTCTGTAAAAAGGCAAGGAAAACTCACAGTAGCCAACATTTCTTGAGCATTTTCTAGGTGACAAATTCCATCCTGAGTGCTTTACTTGAAGGATGCCACTGCATCCCAACAATAACCCATTGAGGTGGGTACTAATACTGCCCCACTTTACACAGGAGAAAGTCAAGCTTAGAGTAATCACAAGCACGTTATCAGGGTCATACAATTACTAAACGTGCCATCGAGGAGTTGGATCTAGTCATACTGTGCGGGAACGAGTTGCAGCTGGGAGGAGGCTATTGTGGCCACTCCTATTTACAGTGGAGTGCAGGAAGCACTGAATATAACAGACAGCCCAGGCCTTGGGGAACTCAGAGCCCCTTATGCAAGACAGGCACTCTAGCTTTCTCACTGGCTCTTTATACAGGATGACACCAGGCACTTGTTTAATATTAAGCAGCTGCCTTGTGTAAGGGGAATCCATCTGAGGTTCTTGGGAAGAGAAAGTGGGGAGGGAAGTCCTAGAAAGTGAAAGGGAGGACAGAACAAACTGTATCTGCAGCCAGGGCACCATGAACGCAAGGCAGGAAGGTGAAGGAAGGGGGCCCCTGGCAGCACAGAGAGACAGTGTGCCCAGGAAGGCCTGATGACCTTGAGGAACAGCGTGGAGGCAGGACGGATAACCAGCTGCTTGGTGCCACATCTTGGGCACAGTTCCAATGGCATAGCTCCTCTTTCTGCCCTTGGCTGATCAATAAGGGAAAGAGCTCAGGGGAGCACTGTGCTGGTAACAAGCGTGATTCTGGCATGTTGGAGTTCAAGAGCGCTTCCTGGTGGCTCTGTTCCCGAGTTTACAAGAGGTGGAGAAGGATGCTTACTCTAGGGAGAAAGCCCAGACCACCAACTCCGAGGTCTTTTACTTCCCTCAAATCTTTGAAGCCTCTGAACCTGTAAAATCTAGGAGGTCCGATCGCCCCACCTGATGGATTCTCCTTGGTGATTCACTGTTCCTGCCTTGCTTTCAGGGTGCAGACTAGCTTGCTGCTGCCTCTTTCAGCCTGAGCCCTGGTGGGTGCTGAGATTTAGCAACCTTTGATTTTAGCTTACCTCAACTTAATTAAGAAAATAAACTATAAGAAGGGGAAATTGTTTTGTGAGGAACTCTATAATACAGTGAGTGTAGTTTGGAGGGTAGTGGCTATCCTGAATTATCCAGACCATTTCCAGGGAAATTGAGACTGGAGTGTGTAGCCATTTGGAGAGTCCTGATAGATAAATAAATATCTGGTTCATTTTCTATGGCTGTTCTCTCGTTTCTCACCTCCTTGAATATAAAAAGATCTAAATAAATGAGGTCTAGCATCTACTCTGTTTATTCATTCAGAGACTGAGGATGGTAGCCCAGTGTTTTTGGGTGAATTAAATCTACTTCCCCTGATGGAGTGGACTTATTTGTCCAAAGCAAACTCTCTGAAGCATGGTAAGAGGCTGTGCTCCAGGTTTACAGGACTTCAGACAGCCTGACATTACTGCCAGGAGATGGCTTCTAAGAGCTTTTTGAGTGTTCTCTGGGAAGAACAGTCTTATCACTGAGGAAGATGGCTTATTAGCCCCTTGGCCCTTTGCTCCTATCATTAGATTTTCTTCTATTTTCTTTCCTTCTGTAAAAGAAGCTGGTTGAAGTTTTTATATTTCTTTGCCATCCTGCTACCTGCACACAAGTGAGCCAGAAGGCGAGAGGCTGGGAAAACGTAAGTGGAAACAAATGTGAAGGTGACTACTCGCCGGTGCCATGGAATGAAATTCCAGAAGGCAGGCCAAGCGCGCGTCCAGGGACTGCGGAATTCGTTGAGAGCAACCATCAGCTCTGGTGCTGGAATAAAGAATCGTCGGGATTTGCTTTTCTATTTTTTACCCCTTGACAGAATTGTGCTAGTGCTTTTATTCTTCATTAAGTCCTTCCTTTTCACCTGGCTGCAACATCGGACGGTGTTCCAGGCCCTACGGGGAACCTTGTCTCTCCCAACAGAAGGCTTGCTAGGGATTGGGGTTTTATTTTCTCTTTTAAAAAGTGTTGTGTGGTCTTGAGACAGAGTGAATAGTTCAGCTAATAAATTCCCGAACCCCGTCAGCACAGGGGTGAGAGCTCTGTAGCTCGTGTGCCCCTCCAGCCCTGACCTGTTGCGCTCTTTGCAGTACTGTGACAGACTCTTTTCCTATTAATACCAATTTATCATTATTCCACTTAAATGGTTTTTCTTTGGTCTGAGAGAGAGAGACAGAAAACATCTGCATATCAAGTAATATTAGCTACAGTTGGTGTCTCAAGTGAGAATCAATCTGACAGCCCCATTTATTATATCTGGGGAGGCTTTATTAGGGAGACTCCTGCATTTGAACTTCCCCTCCGCAAGATGGGAAAGAGTCTCTGATGTATTCATATCCTGCTTTAAAAATAACATTTTGAAGTACACGGGAGATAGCAACAATAGATAACATTTCAGTTATAATAAGAGGGGCCAAATGTTAGCCGTATTTAATGCAATAACAGCAATAAAGCACTTAGAAGTGTTATTAGTTATTAAACCTTAAGGTTCTTATTCGCAGCTTCATTCTTTTGTTCCTTGGCCGTCGTCAGCATTGGCGTGATTGCTTGACTCCTCAGGTCTTGTGCATCGTTCTCTCAAGATGTTAGACTAAACTCAGGCTTTTTTTTTTTTTTTTTTTTTTTTGAGCAGTGTCACAATCTGTTTCCTTTTGGTAGAGAGGGTGGGCTATTGATGCTAAAATGTGCCATTGTTGAAAGGAACCAAATCATCTCCATCACAACCAGCACCTCCAAACAGACTCCTTGCCATCTATTTGGAAATCTGCCATGGGAGACTTAATGAGGTATGTGAGGGTAGATGTGTTCAAAGAATTGGCAGACCAGGGAGCTTCGCTCACTGTAAGTTAATTGTTATAAGTCAGAAGTGCTCATGCCGCTGTAAGTGTTGCATGCGCTTGTTGGGCAGCAGTGTTGTTCGGTTACCATTGTTTCTAGGTCCCTCCTTGGTAATGAATGGGGATGATTTTTTTCCCCTCTGATTCCACTGAGGTAATGGCTCCCAGGTGCTCTTGGTGGCCCTGAACCTGGGACACAGTTCCTTCACTGAAACCTGACAGCCAGACAGAGGGCTCTCTGGGTGTTTCCTCTCCATCTTCCCTCTTCACTTGTACTATTTCGTAAAGGAGTCTTACTCGTCAACACCAGGAAACAGGAAATAAAACAGGACTCCCGTTTAGTGGACGGGCGGTCAGCATGCAATTGTTTATGTGAATCTGTAAAAGTTCAATATGTTTGTTTTTATATGTCAAATGTCTTAACATTTCCCATGTGAACAATTTGTTCTAACAAACCATTTGCATGCTGTGGACTTGATTTTTAAAGCACCCCAGAGCTGTACTCTTCATATTTCCATGTCAATTAAAATTAAAATGTGCTGAGAACATTTATGAGCATCCCAATACTTATAAGCCTTGTCAGTTGCAAACTAGGAAGGTATTTTTTCCTGTTCCTTTGAGATTCTTCGCTCGGTCTCTCTGGGTCCTCTAACACCTCCCCTTAGCTCCTTGTGATTTACCTGTTCTTGATCACCAGCTCCTTGAGTCTTTAGTTTATGCTCTTTCTAGGCTCGAAAGATCCTTTCCTTGATTTGTTCTTTGGAAGATGCTTCATTTGATTTTATTCATTATTTTAAGTTAAAGCACACACAAATGAGGCTATCCTTTAACCTAGAAGAGTCAACACATTTCAAAGATGTCTATAAGGCTACAATGTGATAAATATGAAAGAAATCAAAAAGTCAAATGCTTTGGGGATGAAAAAGGGGACCGATACCATTTTGGTTTAGATGCAAAAGTGTCCTGCAGAGGTCTCACATGTTTGGAAGGGGATTGGATCGTGGGGCACTCTAGCTGACATGCTGTTAGGAGGTGGCCTGGTTGAAGATGAGTCCCTGGAGGTGTGACCTGGAAGCATATATCTCCTTCTCAGGATCCTTCCTTCTCTGCTTCCTGTCTGCCATGGTTTGAGCACCTTTTCCTTTGCTGGGCCTCTCTGCAATCCAGTTTTTGCCAGGAGCCAGCCAAAAATGAACTGCAGCTATGAGACAAAATAAACCTCTCCTCCTAAAAGTTGTGGGTGTCAGCAATGAGAAAGTAACTAAGAGAGACACCTATTAAATGGAGAATGACTTATTAAAAAAAACATAATATTTTATTCTTACTATAAGAACAACACACATTTAGCGTCATATCAGTAAGATGGGAGGTTAAGAAGCTTCAGTCCATTGTTCTCCCACAGAGATACTAAGTTAACAATATATGAATGCAAAGCACTTTTTCAAGAGGTACAGGCACCTGGTGTCTCAGCACCCTGACAGACATAAAACCAAGCAGGGACTATGGCTGAGGGGTAAGAAAGCTCACAACATTTTTGCATGCTCATCTGTGTCCCTTGCTGACCTGACCTAGGGCAATGCAAATGAAAGGAAACCTTCATGTCCCAGATTTTCTCTTTGGCCGGCAAGAAAAGGGGGGACTGTGAATTCAATATCCCAGCTAGTCTGGGGACTGGCCGAGGGATTAGTATCTGCTTCTCCTTACTCCGAGCGCTATTAGGACTGGTAGCCAAGTTTGGAAGCCACTAAAAACAGTTATGGTCACTGTAGCACATTTGAGCCATGGTTTCAGAGGCAGGTGGCAGAGAGAACAAGACATTAGAGGCTTTGGAGAAGAAGCAGGACAAACTGCTAAGGAAACGTGACAACGAGAAAAGTACATCCACATACACAGGGGAGACTTATCAGAAAGGATTTGAGAGGTCCTAGAATCTGTAGCTGGTTGGATTGGTCAGTGACAGCCTTCTGCTGCATGAAGCCAGTCCATAATATTTGGGACACAAGGTTATTTTTTTTTTTAAATGCCCAGGTGTTGACAACAGTGTTACCGTCTATAGTAACAAATCACAAGGTACATGAAGAAACAGGGAAACATGGCACAGTCCGGAGCGAAAAATAAAACTACAGAAACTGACTTGAAGAAATGCAAATCTATAAACTGCCTGACAAGTAATTTAAAATAATTGTTATACAGATACGCAATGAGTTAAAATAAAACACAGAAAACTGAGTGAAATTGGGTAATGACACATAAATAAAATGAGGATACCAACAAAGAGATAGATAGTACTAGAAAGAAAACAAGCAGAAATTCTGGAGTTAAGAAACACAGTAACTTAATTGAAAATACTGCTAAAAATGTTTGACAGAAGACTTGATCGGGAAGAAGGAAGACTCAGTGAACTCAAAGACAGGAAAGTTGAAATTGTTATGTTAGAGGAGCAAAAAGGAAAAAAAGAATGGAGAAAATGAACAGAACCTACAGAACACATGGAAGGAACACCATCAAGCTGTTCAATAAACTCATGAAAGTTTCAGGATGAGAAGAGAGAAAGACAGGTTAAGGGAGATTATTTGAAGAAGACAGAAAATGGAATTAAATTGCATGTTAAAGGGATTATCCACCACGGTCAAGGGGGATTTTATTCATGGAATGCAAACATTTTTCAATAAATGAAACTCAACTAATAAAATACACAATTTTAACAAAATAAGGACAAAAACAACACAATTATCTAAGCAGAAAAAAAAATTAACATGATTCAGCACCTTTTCTTCATAAAAATGAAAACCTTAGAAACAAAAACTAGAAGTAGATAGAAACGATCTCATTTTATAAAATTCATATATAAAAAGTCTAAAGCCAACACTGTGCTCAAAGATGAAACATTGTAGGTTCACTTCTAAATGCAGGAACAGAGTGCGGATGCCTACTGTTCCATTTTTATTCAACACTGTATTAAGAATCCTTGTCAGAGTAACTAGGCAATAAAATAAGTAGGAAACATCCAAATTGGAGAGGAAGAATTAAAATTATCTCTAGTGGTACATGGCTTTAATCCCAGCACTCGGGAGGCTGAGATATGTGGAGTGTTGTGAGTTCAAGGCCGGTTTGGGCTACCATGTGAGCAAGGCTGGCCTGAGCTACATAGTGCAACTCTGCCTCACAAAAAAATAGGGCTGGGAGTTTGGCTCAGTGGCCTAAGAACCTGCCTGGCAGGCGTGAGGCTGTGAGTTTGATCCCTGGTTCTGTAACAAAAAAAAATAAAAAACAAAAAAAAATTATCTCTGTTTACAGGTAACTTGATTTTATATATAAAACACTTTAATGATTTCATGGGAAATCCATTCAAAATACTAAACAATGTTGTTCAGCAAAGTTGCAAAGGATGCAAAATCTGCACACAAAAATTTGTTTCTGTATGCTAATAATGAACAATTGCAAATTAAAATAAAAATCTTCCATTTATAATCGTATCAATAAAAATAAAATACTTGAAAATAACCACAAATGAATATTAATGCATTGAAAACTACAAAACATTGTTGAAAGAAATTAAAGGAGATAGACATATATTCATGGATTGGGAGACTTTATATTGTTAAGATGTCAGTATACCAAAATAATCTACAAACTCAACAAAATCTTTGTAAAAATCCCAATGCAATTTTTGACAGAAATAGAAAAAACAAATCCTGTAATTCATATGAAGTGCAAGGGACCTCAATTAGTCAGAAATGCTTTTGATAAAGAACAAATTTGGAGCACTTATACTTGCAGAATTCAAAGTATATAAAAAAACTACAGTAATAAAAATAGTGTATAATGAACATAAAGATAGACAATAGAAAAGAATCCTCAAACTCTAACATATACAGTCAAATGATTTTTAAAATTGTGGTGGATTGATAATTGGGGCTCAACTGGTAATAACAACTGAACTGAGTCAGTGTGGTGCTGGGTATGGATGGTCCACCTGAGGATTGTTGCCACTATAAAAAGGAGAACTGGAGAGGAAGAAATAGTGTTGTTGTTTCTCCCAGAGGAGCTTGTTGAGCTTCTCTCCTGATGTGAACTTGGCTGTTGTCATTGTCAGAAGAACTTGAGATGTTGTTGTCACTGAGAATGACTGCGGTTCACTTGGGGGGAACTCTGGTCTTGACCTTACCGCTTCCTGGCTCCAGAGGGGAAGATGGTGTGCTGTTCAGTCTCTAGGAGAAGCTGGTCATGCTGGTTTCCTGATATGAACTTGGCTATTCTCATTGTCAGAGGAGCTTGGGACCTTGCTGTCGCTGAGGAGGACTGTGGTATTTTTCAGGGGAGCCCTTGCCTTTATTTTGAACGTTGCCTCTTGGCTCCAGTGCAGAACCTTTGCCGGCTGGCACAGATCTTTCATCCTGCTGGCACAGACTTTCTAACTTCCACTGATGACCATTGGGCCTTCCCAGAGCAGATCAGTGAAAGAGACTTACATGAGATGTTGTCCTGGGCTCTAGCCTCCAGGTGGACTCATGGGGGACATTGTCATGGGATCCAGGTCTTCAACTGGACTCAGACAGGACATTGCCATGGGACCCAGGTCCTCAGTTGGATGCTTTGAGTCTTACTGTGTGGACAGATTTCTTGCACTCCTTTTGTATTTAACTCTTTGGGTGACCATTATAAAATAATACTATAAGTTATGTGTCCTGTATGTAATCGTTTCCCTTGCAAACCCTGACTACAACAAAAATGATGCTGAGATAATTGGAGAAAGCATAGTTTATTCAACTAATGGTCTTGCGAGGATAGGATATCCACCTTTCAAAATGGCAAAAGACTCGAAAATAATACCTATAACTGTACAGCTCCTAGAAGAAAATAGAGTAGATCTTCACAACATTGTATCAGGCAATGATCTCTTGGGTATAAAAAATACAGGCTTGAAATTGAGCATAGACAAATGGGACTAGATCAAACTAAAAACTTTGTTCATCAAAGTTCACAATCAACAGAGTGAACAGGCAACACACAAAATAGGAGAAAATGTGTAAATTGTACATCTGATTAGAATATATCAAGTAAAATTTCACAACAAAAATTGAATTAAAAACTGAACAAAGGATTTGAAAATAGCATATCTAGGAGGATGAGATACAAATGGCTAACAGTCTAATAAATATATGCTCAATATCACCAGTCATCAGAGAAACAGAAAAATGATGGCATAGCATCTCACACCCATCAGGGTGTTTACTATTTTTAAGAAGTCAGAAAATAACAAGCATAGATACAAACATAGAGAATTAGAACTCTTGTGTATTGGTGGTGGGGGTTGTGTGGTGGTTCCTTAAAAATAGATATAATTCTGCAATCCCATTTTTGGGTATGTATCTAAAATAATTGGAATCAAAGCCTTGAAGAAATGCT
>RJWM01046922.1:0-12128 GCA_004363535.1 Dasyprocta punctata
TATCTGGTGCCCAGGCAGTGCCTGAAGCCAGGCGCTGCCCTGGGGGAGCTAGCTGGGACACACTGCCAAGAAAGGAGTACAGCCGATACTGCCACAAACTCTGCCTCATGAGGCAGCCGGAGAGCCTGGGCTGGGAGGATGGCTGCTCCAGAAGCAGAGCTCCCCACCTGGGTAGCCCTAGCAGGCCTGGGCCCCTGCTGCTGTGTGGGCTGTCACCAGGGGTTCTGCCAATGCCCTCTGAGGCAGGGAGGAAGGAGGCCGGCTCCCAGTCTGACATCTGCATCCTGACCCTGGCCATGATGATCGCTGGTATCCCCACCGTGCCTGTCCCAGGCCTGCGGGAAGAGGACTTGATCCGGGCAGCTCAAGCTTTCATGATGGCCCATCCAGAGCCAGAGAGAGCTGTCGAGGGGGTGCAGTGGGTACAGAGACAGTCCCACACAGCCTCTGGGGAGGCACCCCTAGTAAGATCCAGGAGGGGCCAGCCACGTGGCTCCTGCTTGTAGCTGGATGAAATAGCACCAGACACACAGGGTGGCTTCTCTGTATGGTTTTTGGGGAGACAGGGTATGTGGGAGCCTGGGAGGAATGGGGACTGGGTGGGTGGTGAAGGAAAATTCCGGTCCATTAGTGCCCCGGTCCCACTTCATACCACTAAATCTCATTAGATTAAAATTACCTACGTAGGGGGCCACACTTGGAAAATGAAGACTTCTATACTGAAGACTTGATCAAAATTGCTTGTATACCCAAGTACAGTGGTGCACAGCTACTTGGGAGGCTGAGGGAGCAGAATCACAAGTTCAAGGTCTACCTGGGTAATTTAGCAAGATCCTATCTCAAAAAATAAAAAGAAATCAGGTGTGGTGGCACACACCTATAATCCCAGCATTTTGGGAGCCCAAGGCAGGAGAATCACAAGTTTGAGCTCAACCTGGGCAATGTAGTGAAAAAAGGCTGGGAATGTACCTCAGTGTGAAGGCCCCGAGTTCAATCCCCAGTATTTAAATAAATACAAATAAAAAAGGGTAGGGATGAAACCCAGGGACAGAGTACTCCTTGGGTCAATCCCCAGTAACAGGGAAAAAAGTCACAGGCAATATGAATTTTCTTACTGCCTTAAATTTCTCAGCCTGTTGAAGGCAGATGATGGGAACATAAGCAAGAAGGGAAAACTACCCACTAGGCATTCAGACAAGTAAAAGACCACTCTAATCTGATCAACTCTATGTGGATGCTCTTTTGTGTACTTTTGTTTTTTGAGACAGGATCTCACTATGTAGTTCAGCCTCCAACGTGCTGCAAGCCTCCTGCCTCAGCCTCCTGAGTGCTGGGATTACACATAGCACCATGCCTAGCAGAATACCCATTTATGAAGATAAAAATGAAGGCTTAGAAAACTGACTTGCCCAGAGTCCACTGCTAGTAAACAGAACCAGCCATCTGTAACAAAGCAGGGAAAAAACTCTTAATAAATCTACCTTCCACAATATACCTCAACTGTCATCTACAGAACAAAAAACTAGACAAGTGTTAAAATATACAACATTCAACTTTATTGATCACAGAATGAAGCAAGGGAAAAACTGCTGAGCTGGGATGAGCCACCTCCCTGAGCAGCCTCTTGGTCTATGGGAGGGCTCCCAGGCCAGCTCACTCATGGGACAGGGGTTAGGTGAGTTTTCTTGAGACTAGAGTGGTTGGTACCAAGACCTAGTCCTAACCTCATCACCTGACTTTTTTTTTTTTTTCTGTCTTTTAAAAACATGGTTTAACTATGCAGTTCAGGCTGGCCTCCAACTTGCAGCAATCCTCCTGTCTCAGCCTCTGGAGTGCTGGGATTATAGGCATGCACCACCATGCCCACCTGGCCTTCTCTCTTATCTTAGACAGAGGTCCCCTGCATAAGATGTTTGAGGCCGGGCGTGGTGGCACACGCCTTTAACGCCAGCACTCAGGAGGCTGAGGTAGGAGGAGCGGTGTGAGTTCGAGGCCGGCTTGGGCTACAACGTGAACGCAAGGCTGGCCTGAACTACACAGTGCAACCCTGCCTCAAAAAAACCAGGGCCGGGAGTTTGGCTCAGCGGCTTACACGTTTGTTAGGCAGGCACGAGGTTGTGAGTTCAATCCCCAGTGCCACAAAACAAAACAAAACAAAACAAAAAAAAAAGTTTGCGCTAATAATCATTTTTACCTTATGAATAAGTTGTTAAAACCAAAACAAGTGCCAGGTACGGTGGCATGTGCCTGTAATCCCAGTACTCGAGAGGCTGAAGCAGGAGGATCATTGCAAGTTCAAGACCAGCCTGGGCTACAAAGTGAGCTCAAGGCCAGCCTGAATTGCATAGTGAGACCCTGTCTCAAATAGATAAATAAACCAACCAACCAACCAACCAACAAAAACCAAGAATATACAAGAGATGAATGTGACCATCAAATTTAAAATACTTATTATTGGGTCCTTTAGAGAAAACATTTGCTGACTCCTGTCTTACAGAGCTAGACATATGCTAGGTAGCAGCCTATGGTAGAGTACAAATCCCTTGTCCTTATTTGGGAAGGAAGTGCCATGAAAATACAACTCTGTGTGTGTGTGTGCGTGCATGTGTATAGTGAAGGATATGAGGCATACATGTTTAGCATCTCTGAGCATGAGAGGAATCAGAGCTGTACTTGCTCATAGGGGCCAATCCAGCTGTCAGCCAATTCCCGCAGGGTGCTGTACCGCCGCTCAAACTCCTCTTTGCTGCAGTGCTGTAAGAGCTGGCCCACCTCCTCCGTGAGGAGAGTCACTGCCAGGTACTTATCCAGAGTTTCGTTCCACTTGCTGCCCAAGATGCTGTCTAGACTAGTGGCGCAGCCTGCCGTCCACTGAGCTGGCAGCATGTCTGGCTGGAGCACCTGGTGGCGTGCACTAAGCATGGCTAGGATGTGGCGGCAGGGCAGATGGAAGACCTGGTTAAAGTAGCAGCTGCAGCTGGTAGGAGGTTGGGGCTGCACCTTGTGGGTGTCTTCCAGGATCTGGATGTTTATCTTTTCTGAGCCAGAGCCAATGAGGTGCATGGATTTCTGGACCACAGCAAGCTCACCCAGACAGAGTTGGGCTGCAGGCCCTGTGCAGATGGCATTGAGGGAATTCCGGAAGCCAGCTTCTACTAACTGTTCTACTTTGGGGGTTTCAGGGCTGTCATCTGAGGTGGTATGACTGTTTTGGGGACTCTGGCCCAGGTTGAAGCTTGCCTTGTCTCCAGGGTTCTGCTGCATGTATCGGAATAGGGAGGCCATGCCTTGTTTCTCAGATGGGTTGGTGCCAAAAAACTGACTGAGAATTCGGGTGGTCATTTCAAGGCTCTGGAAGTAGCGGCTGCTCTCACTTCGGCTTCTCCAGCGGTGGGCTAACCAGATGCGGTCATCGAGCAGCCAGTGTGGGTGGAGCTCAGACACTCGGGCTGTGGGGACGCAGGTGCTTAGGAGTGTAAAAAACTTCCTCAGGTTGCCTGCTGTGGCTGAGCACATAGTGCTCTGTAAGGAGGTCAAAAGCACCCTTTCCACAGGCTGTTCAAGGGACAGTTGATATAACTTGCCCTGTAGGAATTTACAAACGTGGAAGGCTGAGAGCAGGACCTCAGCTGTGGGGAACTCCATGGCTAGAGTAGACAGTGGGAGGAAGTGGGGATCCACCAGGATGGTACAGACTCTCTCCCATGCTGGGTTAAATTTCTTAAATACCTGGAACATCTCGGCTAGGCCTTCAGCATCTTCTTTGGCAGGAATGGCAAAGTAGACTGCCCGGGCAAGAGGACCCCCTAGCTGCACTCGAGGTCCATCCACCAGGAAGGTATATAACACCTTGTCCCTTGGGTTATAGGTGCGGTGGATAAATAAGATCTCAGGGAAATGGGCAAAGAGATCTTGCATAAAGCAGTTCTGGTAGTTGAAGGTATCCAGCTGGGGAGTCTTGCTAACCTGGTGCAGCAGCACAGATGAGCTTGAGTCTTTAATCAGATTCCCATTCAGCATTGCTAGGGCCATGAGGGAGACAGGAGCTATCTAAATGCCCAGGTCAAAATACTTTCTCTGCCAGACTGTTGTCTAGGCTCTGAGTCTCCCAAGTTCCATGGAAGTTAAGAGTACAGGCTGGGCTGTGGTTTCGAGATCTTGTTTCAAAGATGCACCTGTGGAGAAGAACAAAGTTCTAGGGAGATAGTAGGGACTTGGCTTTTCAACTGTTCATCTAGACAATATTTGTTGAACACTTAATATGTGTCAGCACTGTTCTACTGGAACAAATAGGCAAGAATATATCAGATGAGGGTTACAAAACTCATAAACCTGAGCAACAAGTCTGACAGTGAGTTGGGGGGGTACTTTAATTAAGGTGATCAAGAAAGGTCTCCCATGGCTGAATGTGGTGGCACACACCTGTAGTCCCATTGCTTGGGAGCCTAAGGCAGTAGGATTGCTGTGAGTTTGAGGCCAGTCTGGGTTCCACAGCCTGAACTGAATGGCAAGAGCCTGTCTCAAAAAAAAAAAAAAAAAGAGAAGTAAAAGAAACAGGGTCCATGCTGGGGGAGGTGGTGCACACCTGTAAATCTCAGTACTCTGGGAGACTGAGGGAGGAGGATGAGAAGTTTCAGACCAGTCCAGGCAATTCAGCAACTTAGTGAGATTCTCTTTCAAAATGAAAAATAAAAAGCAACTGGGTTGAGATGCAGCTTTGTGAAAAGGTCCCAAATTCAATCCCTAGTACTCCCCACACCCCCAAAAATTATGGGTGTGGTGGTACACACTTGTAATTCCAGCACTCTGGAGGCTGAGGCAGAATTGCCTCGAGTTGAACCTGGGCTACATAGTTTAAGGCCAGCATGAATTACATAGCAAGACCCTGTCTCAATAAATAAATATAAGCCGGGCGTGGTGGCGCACACCTTTAATCCCAGCACTCAGGAGGCTGAGGTAGGCGGAGCGCTGTGAGTTCGAGGCCGGCTTGGGCTACAACGCCAGCGCAAGGCCGGCCTGAGCTACATAGTGCGACCCTGCCTCAAAAAACCAGGGCCGGGAGTTTGGCTCAGTGGCTTAAGCGCCTGCCCTGGCAGGCGCAAGGCTGTGAGTTCAATCCCCGGTGCCGCAAAAAAAAAAAAAATAAATAAATAAATAAATAAATAGATGTGAAGGTCAGAGCTGCATATTCCCTTCCTCTTTTAAAATAGCATTCTAATCCCAGCACTGGGGAGGCTGAGGTAGGAGGAGCATTGTGAGTTCGAGGCCGGCTTGGGCTACAACGTGAGCGCAAGGCCGGCCTGAGCTACACAGTACGACCCTGCCTCAAAAAACCAGGGCCGGGAATTTGGCTCAGTGACTTAAGCGCCTGTCTGACAGGCGCGAGGTTGTGAGTTCGATCCTCGGTGCCAAAAAAAAAAAAAAAAGTAGTATTCTAAATATTTGTATGGCCTTTATGTCTACAAATTACTTCTTGGTCTCCATTCTTTCCTTTGGTGCTGGCATACAAAAGCAAAGCAAACAAACACAACAAACCATTCTTTCCTTTGGTGCTGGTACATAAAAGCAAAGCAAACAACAAAACAACACAACAACTGTAATAAAAACTGTAATTGCCCCAAACTTGCGGCAGGATGCTGGGGAAGTCAATGACTCTCTCGGAACCTCAATCTCTTCCACCGTAAAATGAGGCTAACAAATGTGCGATGTCTCTACCTCGAAGTAAATCCTTCCATTAGCTGAGATGCGCTACTGAAATGTTTGTACCTGGCCCTCAAATGGGTTACTGTTCACATTTTACAGATGAAAAACTGAGGCTTAAAGACGGTAAGGAATCTGCCCACTATTACTCCGTAGCTTAAAGCCAAGTCTTTGGCTTGAGTTCCTAAGGGTTTCCCACAGGGTCCAAAAGCCAGGAAGAGAAGGAATACGGCCTTTTGACCCCTCACCTTTAACCCGGGTTAAACATAGGAATGTCTGACGTTCGCGCTGGGAGTCCGGCGGAGTCAGAGCAGTTAACCTCCCACTCTATCGGAGATGTGTAACTTCTGACAATGGGGAGCAGAAGCTTCCCACCCACCTTCAACTCCGGAAGACTCACTCACCCACCCTCCAGCTCCGTCGCCATTTCTGTTTGACCCTGCCTCCGACTCTGACTGACCTGCAGGCTCACCAACCACGGCGCCAATTTGCAGTGACTCAAGCCAATAACCTGAGGAGTTCGTTTTCGATTTATGGAGCCACGGACCAATGCTAGCTCGGTAATACAAGGGCGGGCACTGTTGCCACGGTTACCAGGCGGGGCACGGCTGGCGATTACCAATGAAAAACCTGAGGAAGGTCACTTGCATCTGAAAGCTGCAACTCAATTCTTGAGCCTTCCTTCAACACGGACGACTAGAAGGACACGTTGCTGTAGAAGTTCCCTCAAAGGCCAAAAATGAAAATGAAAATAAATAGCAGTGTTTTCCTGAAAAAATTTTTTTGGGGTAGTGGTCTTGTCAAACTCAAGCCCAGGGTTTGAGAGAATCCAAATGTAGTTGTACCACGTATTCTACCTTGTGGAGAAACTGAGGCCCAGGCCTCAATTTCTTTCTGTCTGTCTCACAGAGATCAGCAACCCAACCCTTGAGGCTGAGGAAATCTAGATTGAAAAGAAAGAGCGAGAGCACGACCTTAGACGTGTCCAGCCCAGCTCCCTCCAGAACTTACAAAATAGGTCCAGACTGGTGCTGTGACTTAAGGTTTTAGGGAATTAGTGCAAGAGTTGACTGCTTGTCATTTATGATTCTTGGTTTCCCTGAAGATGAGTCTTGGAAAGTTGGTGGTTACCAGACTGTAGGCAATTAAGATTACCAACTAGCAACACCAAGTGTTGGTGTTTATTATTGCGATGAAAATTTTATATCGATCTAGAGGGGAAATTGGGGATTAGAATAGTATAGCATGCTAATTTTTACAGTTGAGGAAACTGGGGTCAAAGACTTGCCCATAGTCCCCCAGCAAGTTCTGGCAGTCATATCTAGAATTCTGGTTTCTTCCATTTCTACATGAACTCTTACTACTGGAGCATAAGGCAACCCACAATCAACACTGAAGGCTTGGTTGGTAGGAAGGGGACAAAGTAAGTGGTGAACTGCTAACTTTTTGAGTTGAGGCATTAGGTTCTATTTGACTACACAACCTCAACTGTAGCTCAGTTGTAGTTCTCACTATGTAGTTCAGGCTGGCCTAGAACTCATGTAACCAAGGGTAGCCTCAAATTCTCGATGATCCTCCTGCCTCAGCCTCCCAAATACTGGGATTACAGGCATGTACCACCATGCCTGGCTCTATTTCTTTTTAAAATAAATTTAGGGCTAGGGATGTAGCTCAGTGGCATAAGTGTCTTTTTTTTTTTTGTCTTTTTGAGACAGGGTCTAGCTATGCTCTTCAGGTTGGTCTTGGGCTCAGTTTGTAGCCCAGGCTGGTCTCAAACTTGCAACGATCCTCCTGCTTCTACCTCCCAGGTGCTGGGACTACAGGAGTATGCTACTACACCTGGCTCTGGTTTTTTTTTTTTTTTTTTTTTTTTGGTACCGGGGATCAAACTCACAACCTCATGCCTGCCAGGCAGGTGCTTACGCCACTGAGCTAAATCCTCAGCCTGTTTTTGTCTTTTTGAAGCAAGGTTTCACTATGCAGTTCAGGCTGGACTTGAACTTGCAGAGATCCTCTTGCCTCTGCCTCCTGAGTGCTGGAATTACAAGTGTGTGCCACCACGCCCAGCTCTAAAGTTAACAAATTCAATAAGGAGCCGGGCGTGGTGGCGCACGCCTTTAATCCCAGCACTCGGGAGGCGGAGCATTGTGAGTTCGAGGCCGGCTTGGGCTACAGCACGAGCACAAGGCCGGCCTGAGCTACACAGTGCGACCCTGCCTCAAAAAACCAGGGCCGGGAGTTTGGCTCAGCGGCTTACGTGCCTGTCAGGCAGGCTCGAGGTTGTGAGCTTGATCCCCGGTGCCACAAAAAAAAAAAAAAAAAAAAATTTCAAATAAGGGATGGGGATGTAGCTCAATGGTTGAGCCCTTGCCAGCAACCCAAATAAATTCAAACCAGACACCATGGCACATGCCTGTAATCCCAGCGACTCAGGAGGGTGAGGCAGGAGGATCAAGACAGCCTGGACAACACTTCGAGACCCTGTCTCAATATAAATCCACCCACTTCCTCACAGTAAAGATAATGAACCTAGGAGTCCTGCTATGTAATTCTTCCTTCTCTGATCAAGTAAAACACATTTCCCCTGCTTGACTTCATTTTTTTTAAAAAAACAACTTTATTTAATATGAATAAAAATAGATACAAATGACAGATTCCTCATAAAGAGCAGCAACAAATAAGGATCACCCTCCTTCCCTTTGTCCCTGAAAATGGGCCCTTTTTCTAGGCCTATTTTGTCTCATCCTATTCTGGAGCACAGGTTCATCTCTGTAGGGAGAATAATATCTGATCTCAGGGGTCAGAGGACAAAGAGGGATGACGTTTCAACATGGAGATAGCTTTGGCCTTGAACAAGGAATGAGATTCCCACAGAATGGAATGCCAAAGGTAGGGCTGAAATGGGGCAGATTCAAAGGACTATCACCCAGTGAGGTCCCTCTCCTCCCTATTTTAACAATCCCCCTAGCCCTGTCTAGGAACATACTGGTTAAAATACTAACCCCTAGCATGACTTGCCCACTTTGAACTCTCAGACTTCCAAGCAGACGGGTTTGTAGTCCAATGTGCCAGGGCAAGTGTTTTAATCATGCATTGTGGCTTCAGCAGGAGGGAGTTCCTCCCCTTCCTCTTGTTTTCCCCAGAGGAAAGGGAGGCAACCCGCATCCTTGAAGTCTCCTGGCTGCTGAATGGACTCAGATGACTGACAGGGATCAGCCCAGATGTCCACAATCTTACGTAGGGTGGAATAGCGCTCCTCCAGCTCTGATCCCTCAGTCTGCATTAGCAGGTTTGCCAGCTCCTTGCTTAGGTCCTGAATCATGTCATTTCGACCCCGATTTTCAAGCTCATCTGTGTTTAGGATCATATCACGGTCCTGGAATTCCCCATTAGGCCCAAGAAGGTGCTGGTACTTCTTTTGCCACCTGCGGCACACCATAGCTTCGTCTATTGGCTGCTGGCTATTGTGCAGAAGGGCCAAAATATGCCGACAAGGCAGGTGGTACCGTTGTTGAAATGAGCAGCTGCAGCTACAGCCATCTTTGCTAACCTGGTGAGAGTCCTCTAGCAGCTGAACATCCACTGAGGAACCAGCCATCTCTACTAGGTGGGTGGAATTCTGTACCACCTCCCACTCATTGTGGCACAGCTTGTAGGCCAGTTCGGAGCCACTCTGGTGCAAGCTGTCTAGCATGCCACCCTGGGAGGGCTGCTGCTGCAACTGAACCTGCTGTGAATTGGGCTTTGCTTGTTCCAATGGTGTCCTGGTGAGAATTCCTCTACAAACTCCAAAAGGTTTCTTGGCCTTTGGTGGCATGCTTGGAGTCCGGGTTCTCTTTAACTTGGGAGGAGCTGTGGGCAAGTTCTTCAAGGCTTTGGTATTGAAGAAGTCTATGTAATCCACAAAGCGGAGGATGCAGTCCAGCAGGGATTGCTGTTCCCGGAAGAGGCTTGACACCTTGCTGGTGACAATGTCCAGGCTATCCATGTAGGTGTTACATGCATGCAGGCCCTTCCTGACATGCATGTACCATAGCAGTTCACAGGAGAACCAGTGGGCCTGCAGGAAGCTGAAGAGATCCTCATCTAGGAGGGTTTGGGACATCTGACAGAGATTTTTTAGGCTGGCCTCAGAAGTGACAAACACAGCTTCCCGAAGGGCTTCTTTCATGAGCCTTTTAAAGGTTGGATTTGCTGAACTGCGATGTAACTTCTTCTCCAAAAGCCGTGTTGTGTGGTAGATGGAGAGGAGGATCCGGGCAGCAGGGAAGATCTCCTGCAGGATGGCCCGGTGAGGGAATGAAGGGTCCACAAAGACCACTTTGACCTTGGGCCAATCAGAGTTGAACTCTGTGAAGATGCGCAGCATCTTGACCACCGAAGTGGCTGTCTCGGACTTGAGCACAGAGAAGTGGACCACTCGACCCTCTCGTTCCTTGTTCTCCACCAAGAAAGCATAGAGGATATGGCCCTGGGTGTTCTCCACCCGGTGCAGCAAGAGGTTCTCTGGGAAGCGGATGAACAGGTCACTCATCTTGCTGCTCTGGAAGCTGAGCCGGTCCAAGTCTTGGTTGGTGCCTACACTGAAGGAGGCCATGGAACCCTCATCTACTGTGAGAAAGTTCTTCATCACTTTCGCTATTTTGGTCAGGTCAGAAGGAGCGATGTTTTCCTGCTCTGGCTTGGAGGGCACTTGAACCTTATCTAGGCAAAAGGATGGTTCTACTGGCGTCTTCTCAGCTACCTCAAGGTCTTTCTTGATTGTGGACTGCACAAGCTGGAGTTTCTGCAGGCACATTGTCTTTTGAGATTTGTCAGTGGTGTCTCCTCCAGGACCATCGGTTTTGGAATCAACATGGACATGCTGGGTGTTTAGTTCACTGATAAATAGTCTATCTAGTCTCTCATTGTACCGCAGGAGCAAGTATGCTGGGCACATATCCGCCTGCCGTGTTTTCTTCCTGTGTGACTGGGTCCGAATACAGACAAATTTCACCTGCACATATCTAGGGAAGGTAGAGGCGACAATGAGAAATGTGCTGGCCGCCCCCCTCTCTCTTATAAGATATAAGGCTCGATAGGGTTTCATATTGGCCGACCATAACAGAGTACAGAACCTAAGGAAGATTTACGTGAACTCTCCACCCCCAAGGACACAGCTCTTTCTTTGAGACTCTCTCCAACTACGACTCTGCCCAATCTCCACAGCAGTTCTAAACCCCAACTCCTTTAATGCCATTTGTGGCTGTCTACAGTTCAATCTGAGGCAGGATGCAAGGGAAAATAGACAAGTAGCAGCAACTGACTGCCCCACTAGTTTTTCCCTATTTAAAATGTTGCCTTCAGGGCCGGGAGTTTGGCTCAGTGACTTAAGTGCCTATCTGACTGGCGCGAGGTTGTGAGTTCAATCCCTGGTGCCGCAAAAAAAATTAAAAAATAAATAAAAAATACAATAAAATACAATGTTGCCTTCAGTGGGGTGTGGTGGCGCATACCTGTAATTCCAGCACTAGGGAGGCTGAGGTGGGAGGATTGCCACAGGTTTGAGACCAGCCTGGGCTACATAGTGAGATCCTGTCTCAAAAACAAAACAAAACAAAACAAAACAAAACAAAACAAAACAAAACTCCCTTCATTCCTGTCTTTGGGAGCTAATGCTTTCTCCTCCTTTAGACAGCATGGTTAAAAGTGAGATTCTCACACACAAAAAGTGACATTATGAGGATACTAGTCTGGACCATGGAAATCGCCTGAGTGCTTTGGGGTCGTCGGGGGCTCGATATGTCTGGATTTTCTCTCAAACAGGGAAGATCTCTGCTCATCTCTCATTTAAGGAAAAATGACCATATCGTAAATTTCTTTGTTTTGTTTTCTCCTGATGGCGACTGAACCCAAGACCTCACACATGCTAAGTATGAACTCTACCACTAACTACACCTTTGGATCTCTAAGAAAGTCTGATAACCACTGGGTAAAAAGATCTTTAGGGTCCTTTCTAGCTTTGACATTCCAGGCTGAAAATGATGATTCAAAGGAAAGTGGTAATTACACTAAATAACCCATGCTTCAAGGCCCAACCAGCTCCCACTTCTGCAAAGCCTTTGGGGATGTTCCCAAGTCACAGTAATCACTCTTGTTTCTAAATCTATAGCATTTATCCAAAAGGCAAACATTCTCTGGGTGGCAATATTCCTAATGTGTGTAAGAAGGACACTTGTGGCTCCCAGGATGTGAATCCCCACTGTGCCACACAGAAACTGTTAAACCTTGAGCAAGTCACTTTACCTCTCTGGATGCAATATGCTCATTGTAAAATGAGATGATCTCAATTGGGCTGTCATAAAAATTAAATGAGCCACAGGCAAAATAGCCTGGAGCCTGCTTCGGTCTTTTACTTATGCTAAATAAATGCTAGGTGCTGTTCCTAT
>RJWM01046923.1:0-12147 GCA_004363535.1 Dasyprocta punctata
GATTGAACTCACAACCTCGCGCCTGCCAGGGCAGGCGCTTAAGGCACTGAGCCAAACTCGCAGCCCTAGTTTTTTGAGGCAGGGTCGCACTATGTAGCTCAGGCCGGCCTTGTGCTCGCGCTGTAGCCCAAGCCGGCCTAGAACTCACAACGCTCCGCCTACCTCAGCCTCCCGAGTGCTGGGATTAAAGGCGTGCGCCACCACGCCCGGCCACAAGGACTATTTGTGATAAATGTTATTTGTGAGTCAAGACTATTTTCTCATAAAAAATAATGGCAAAATCCATAATATGTCTGAACCTCTCAAAGCACCCCTTAACTAATTTTTCAGAAGTTTTCAGAATATAAAGGACCGTTTAGTGTGAATAATTTACTAGAATCAAGAATCATTTTCCAAGTGGATTCAACAAAAAGATAAGAATTGTGCCTCTTTTACCAGAAACAACAATTTCTTACTGTACTCAACCTTGTAGTTCACATTTTAGGCTTGCAAGAAAGGAGAAATAGATGTGTTTATTGTTTGGAAGAAGAGTTCCCTTCCATAAGAACATCAGAAATCTGGCTCTCTGGTGTGCTTTCTTTCCTTGGCAGAATATGCAGCACACTAGGACCTCCTTGTGGCTATGTCTCAAAACATTCAGAACTAAAAACTGGTCTAAGGTTGTCTGTTTCTGCCTTTTGTTTAACTCACTTGTGTTGTAAGACACAACATTTCCATAAAGAAAGTCAATGCAATGATTGACTTTTTCTCTGGGTGGGCTTTCTCTATGAATGTTGGTAACTGTATGCAATTTTTCAGCATTTCTTTTTTTAGAAGAACTCTGATGCACTCGGTGTTGATGCTCTCTTTCCTCTTCACAAAGCTCCTCAACTGTTATTCGCTCCACCAGAAGATGCTCAGCTCCTCTGTGTGTTCCTCTACCAGTTCCTCAGCATCATCACATTTTCCTTCAAGTCTATGGACACTGCAAAACGGCCTATGTCATTACCCACAGGGTTCACTGAAGGCTCAGGTTCCTCAGCCTTCAAACTCTCTCTTACAAAATTTTAGGCCACCCATTCTTCTGAGGGAGATCTCAGGATCCTTCAGGAGACATTGACACAGAATTTTGTAATAAACCCCACATAGGAAGTGGTATTATAATGTTCCTTCTTCAAAATTTTATGCCTTACATAGAGATAATCTACAAGCACTTGAGGTACAGTTCCTCAGTGTATACCTTCTTAAAGTTAGCTATAACTTGCTGGTCATAGGCTGCATTAGAGAAGCTGTATTAGGTGGGAGGAGCTGGACTGAGAGCCTTGGGAAGTCTTCAACCAATTCTTCTTCCTAATCCCCTGCATGAGCAAGAACATTGTGCATGATGAGGAACTTGAGTGGTAAACATTTGTCCTGTTTATCTTTCTTTCTTCCATTCTTTGACTCTTTGTTTCTTTCTTTCTTTTTCTTTTAACCAAGGGTTAAATTCACAACTGTGTGCTTGCCAGGCAGGCACTTGTTCCATTGAGCTCCATTCCCGTGTATTTCTTAACACTGTAACAGAAAGCATTCTTCTCCCACCTAAAAAATAATTACTCTTCTATCCCAGGCTTTGGTTTCAGATGTCCACAAAGGGCCTCACCCTGTTCCTCATGACTTTATGTTTTCTGAACATTCTAGGGGTTTTTGAGTGGTAAACAAAGAGATGGACGCCGGGTGTGGTGGTGCACGCCTTTCATCCCAGCACTTGGGAGGCTGAGGTAGGAGGAGTACTGTGAGTTCGAGGCTAGCTTGGGCTAGAACATGAGCACAAGGCCAGCCTGAACTGCATAGCGTGACCCTGCCTCAAAAAACTAGGGCTAGGAGTTTTGCTCAGTGGCTTAAGCGTCAGTCTGGCAGGCATGAGGTTCTGAGTTCAATCCCCACTGCCACAAAAAAAAAAAAAAAAAAAAAAAGACACTTTACCTTGAAGTTACCATTTACATGAGAAAAAAAAACTTTATACATGAAACAGTAGCCTAAGCTTTATAGGATTGTGGCCTAACGTTCAGATCTTTTGTTGAGGAATGCACATTATCATGGGCATTTTCTCCCACAGAAGTCCAGTTTCATCACACTTCAACACTTGAGAAGTGCAAAAGCCATTGCTGTTTGACTTCAATTCAAAGTGTTGTATGAAGGAAGAAGTTAAATTAGCATTATTTTCGGATGACAAGATACTCTACATAGAAGACCATAAAAACTCCACGAAAAGACTACTAGAGTTGCCTGGAATTTAGCTCAGTGGCTTAGTGCCTGCCTGGCAGACATGAGGTTGTGAGTTCAATCCCTGGTACCAAAACAAAAACAAAAACAAAGACTACTGGAGTTACTAAGCAAATTCATCAGTGTAGCTGGATACAAATTCAATAGTTGAAAATCAATAGCATTCCTGTACACAAAAATCTCACTGAGAGAAATAATGTAAATAACACCTTTCACAATAGTATTAAAAAAAATGGAATACAGAATTTGCCCATTACATGAGCCAGCAGCAGACCTGTAGGGCTGAAAGGAGAAACCAGAAGCCAACATTCCCTTCCTGTGAGCTACCAGCAGTCATACTGGACACAGTAGGAGAAACCAGAACCGAATTCACACTTGCCATGAGACAGTGGCAGCCATGCAGTGCATGGAGGGGAAACAAGAAGTCAATTAGCCCAGGGCCAGGAGGAGAAACAAGAAGCCAGTTAGAATTTCTTATGTATCAGTGGCAGCCATGCAGGACTGGGAGGAAAAAGAAGAATCCAATCAAGCCTTCCTGTGAGAAAGTGGCAGTCACGAGGGCTGGGAGGAGAAAACAGATGCCAGTTTGCCCTTCCCATGAGCCAGCAGCAGCATGCAGGGCTGAGAGGACTAGCAAAAAGCCAAGTCACTCATCATGTGAGGCAGAAGCAGTATGTGGGGCTGGGAGGAGAAACCAGAAGCCAACTTTCTCTTCCTCTGGGGCAGCAGCAGCCATGCAGGGCACAGCATGAGAAATCAGAATCCAATTCACCCTTCCTGTGAGCCAATGGCAGCCATGTGGTGCCAGGCGGAGAAACAAGAAGCCAATTAGTCCTTCCTGTGAGCCAGCAGAAGCCACGTGGGGCTGGGAGGAGTAACAAGAAGCCAATTCACACTTTCTTTGAATCACAGGCAGTCATGCAGGGCTAGAAAGAGAAACAAGAAGTTGTCATGGCCTTCCTGTGAGCCAGCAGAAGCCATGCAGTTTCAGGAGAAGAAACAAGAAACAAATACACCTTTCCTCTGAGTCAGCAAGAGCCATGCGGGACTGGGAGGAGAGACCAGAAGCCAATTCCCACCTCCCATGTGTCTTAGGCAGTGATGCAGCCCAGGAGGAGAAACAAGAAGCTGAGTCACCCTTTCCATGAGTCAGTTGATGTGCAGGTTTGGAAAGAAGAACCCCTACCTGCCATTAACTGGCTGATTCAGAGGAATACAGGCTGAGTTGGTAGAAACTGAGGTACAAAAACAATTTAATGCTTGTATTGTTTGACTGATTTTACAGGCCTAAAGATGGTAGTCTAGGCATCTATTTAGAGGATAATATACAATATGCTATGTAGCAACTATGGGGCATTTCCTTCTGTCTTGGTTTTGAAATCCAATATTGATCTCACTGTTTGTTTTATACCATTTTCATTTTTGCTTTCTTCAGTATTCTCTTTTGATTGGTCTTATTTTGTTCTCCTTCGTTTGATTTTATTATGTCTGATGGTATAGATGGCAATTCTGAGGAAAACAAGAGGCATTGTGGTAGCCATTAATGATTTCCTATTTTCCAGTTTCAAAGTGCTGTGTCACATCCACTGTTTTGTTTTGATTGGCTTTATTCTGTTTCATTTGATTTGGTTTTGTTTTCTTTAAAGTTAAATTTAAAAAAATAAAAATATTTTAGTTTAAAAATTCAAATACATAGGAATCAATCCTATAAAGCATGTAAAAGATAATATATTGAAAATCATAGCACTCTGAAAGAACATGGAAGTGGATATCAGAAAATAGAAAGATACCCTTTGCTCTTGGATAGCAAGAACCAACATTGTGAAAATGACCATACTCCCAAAATTGTTATACAGATTTAATGCAGTGCTAATCAAAACACCATTAGCATACCTCACAGATCTAGACAAAACTTCCCTAAAATTATTTGGAAATGGAAGGAACCTAAAATAGCAAGGACAATCGTGAGAAACAAAGGCAAGGCAGGAGCCATCACAATTCCAGACTTCAAATTATATTACAAAGCTACTGTGATAACATCAACATGGTACTGACAAAAAATAGACTTGAGGACCAGTAAACAGATTAAGAGATGCAAGCACAACAACGAACACACTCAGCCAACTTATCTTTTACAAAGGGGCCAGACATGTTCACTGTAAGAAAAATGGCCTCTTTAATGAATGGTGCTGGAAAAACTGGCTTTAAACATGCAGAAGAAAATAAGACCTATATCTATAATCATGCACTAAAGTCAAAACGGATCAAAGATCTAAACATTGAAACAGAAACACTAAATACACTGGTAGACAAGTTAGGTACAAATCTTGAAAACATAGGGGTGGGCAAACTGTTCATGAACAAAGTCAAACTGTACAGGAATTACTGCAAAGAGTGAACAACTGGAATCTCATCTTATTAAAAAGTTTTGCACATGAAAAAAATCACGAATAGAGTGAAAATAAAACCTACAGAATCAGAAAAAAATTTTATCCAACTGTCCCTCAGACAAAGGACTTATATCTACAACATATAAAGAATTGAAAAACCCAGGTACCCCAAATTCAAAGACCCAATCTAACAATTGGCATCTGAGATAAATACACACTTCGCAGATAGAGAAATACAAATACTAAACACATATATGAACATATATTGAACATGACTGATCATTCAAGAAATACAAATGAAAACAAGACTGAGATTCCATCTCACCGCAGAAAGTATGGCTATCAGGGTAAAAATCAACCAATAGCAAATGCTGGTGGGACTGTGGGATGAAAAAACACTTATCCACTGATGGTGTGATTGCAGATTGATGCAACCACTGTGGAAATCAGTGTGGAGATTCCTCAAAAACTAAGATTGGAGGTCCCATCCAACACAGCTATCCCCCTTCTGGGTATCTTCCCAAAAGAATTAAAAACATCATACCACAGTGATATATGGGCACCAATGTTTATAGAAGCACAATTTGTAACAGCTAAATCTTGGAAATAACCCAAATGTCCATCAAACATAGGATGGACAAAAACGATGTGATATTTTTATGCAACAGAGTATTACTCAACTGTAAAGAAGGACAAACTTGAGGCTTTTACAGATAAATGGGTGCAACCCATAAGTGAAAGAAATCTGTATTATATACGTAAATGTCATATTGTCTCCCTGATGTGAGAAACTTGGAGAGTAAATAAAGTCTAAAATATAAAATAGATATTGTGAAAATGGAATAAAATTTTCAACAGGAAAGAGCAACTAGGGTGGGGAAAAGGAGAAAGGAAGGAAGGGAAAAGGAAAAGGACAAGATAGGTTATACTGCTAGTTTCTCTTAGACCACTGAAAGGAAAGATTTATGCTAACATCATTTGGAGAAGTTTTTATGCCTATGTTTTGTACTCTTAGTAACTGATTTGAAGTTAACAATTTGTTATTCTTCTATTTTATGAAATTTTGTTTTATTTTTCAAGAAATAATTTTTTAAAATTTAAAAAATAAAAGAAACAGGCTATTGATATCATTAAGCATTTGTGAGCATGGAAAAGATCCTTTTTGTTTTCATTTGCCTTTCAATATTTGCATTTTAGAATCTCAAAATTAAAGATGGTCAACCTTACCTTTACATTTTGACTACACTGTCAGTGTCTTCATTCATGACATGTACTGTTGCTTTATTTTCACAAATCTGAATGCAGCACTTTGTTTAAGTTTATATTACTGAAGAACTTCTAAGTTTGGATAACATATACAATATTTTGAAATTTTCAATGCTTATAAAACAGAGAACTGATATCTATTCCAAGCACATATAATATACAAAGTAATTTATTGCAACCTTCCTTGAATTCTAAACTACAAATATTTTCTGGGCTCATATGACTTTGAAGATTTTTTGTATTTCAATGAACGATGACCATTTGAATGTCACCCAACCTTGTGATGAAGATTTGGTCCTCAGCATGCTGCACCATTTGGAGACATTGAAAATTTAAGGAGTGCAGCTCAGGGGAAGGAAAGTAGTTCATTGACACTGTGTCCTTTTAGGGTAAAATAGAAGCACATTCCACAATAAATAGGGCTGTACAAACTGTACAGAATGTTCTAATGTGCTGAGCCAAACTAAAATGTCCAATTTTCAAATTAATTTATCTCATATATTCATAACAGCAATAGGTAGCAGACAGACATCTTTTCCATATGTATATAATTTATTAATTTTCTGATTGAGAAATACATTGTCTTTCAACTCATTTGTTTCCTCTTCTGATTGCTTTGTCCCTATTTCGCACTTCTTTTAGGTCAAAATTTTACAGGATTATATTGTCCTTGGATTTGACCCTTTTTTTAAATTCCATTGTTCTGTAAAATTTTATATTGTATTTTCCAATGGCCGTGTTGAAGTGTTACTGATTTTTTAAGGTTAATGGACATTTTAGTTTTTATGAATTTCCTGATGAATTACAGGGTTATTTTTAGTAGTCTTATTTTCTATGACAATTAATATATCATCCGGAAACCAGAAAAACTTGACTTGTTGGTTTTTGTTTTGTTCTGTTGTTTTTGTTTTGTTGGGTTTCTTTGTTTGTTTTTGAGACTGAATCTCACTGTGTTATTTGGGATGCACTAGAAATCACTATGTAGCTCATACTGGCCTCAAAATCTCAGCAATTGTGGTGTCTCAGGCTCAGAAGTGGTGGGATCACAAATGTGTGCCACCACAACCGGCTTTCACTTGTTCTTAACTTCTGTGTCTTTTCTTCTTGTTTTTCTTTTCCTTCCATGCTCTAAGTCCTTGAGAATTAAGTTAAAAATAAAACACGACATTGAAAATACTTGTTTTCTTGATCTACAAGAAATAAAATTAAAGTGTTCCCTATTCAGAGTAATGCTATTTATGTACTTGTAATATATATTTCTATATGATCTACAAGAAATAAAATTAAAGTGTTCCCTATTCAGAGTAATGCTATTTATGTACTTGTAATATATATTTCTATCTCCATCTCCATCTCTATTTCTGTTCCTATCTGTCTCTTTACCTATTTCTACCTCTATTTCTATTTCTCTCTCCGTATTTTTCTCTCCTTCTCTCTATTCATTTTTTATGCTGGGATGGACCATCATATATCAAATTTTCTTAGATTTTTTAATATGTCAGTGCTTTGATTCTTTGAGAATGATTTTCCTAAATCTATTGAGATAATTTCATGTTGTTTAATTTCACTCATTCCAGATGCTTTGTAAAGGTTATTGTTTTTTAACTATGTTGAACTCTTCTGTCTGAGTGATTGGCTAATTGATTCATTTGGGTTTGTTGTACCCAAGTTTGCCAGGTTTCATGTTGTTTTAGGTAACCTGTGAAATTCTGTGATGTAGATATCTTTTTTCTTTTTCTTTTTCTTTTTCTTTTTTTTTTTTTTTTTTTGCGGCACCGGGGATTGAACTCACAACCTCACGCCTGTCAGACAGGCACTTAAGTCACTGAGCCAAACTCCCAGCCCTGGTTTTTTGAGACAGGGTCGCACTGTGTAGCTCAGGCCAGCCTTGTGCTCACGTTGTAGCCCAAGCTGGCCTTGAACTCACAACGCTCCTCCTACCTCAGTCTTCTGAGTGCTGGGATTAAAAGCGTGCGCCACCACGCCCGGCTCCGATGTAGATATCTTGATAAGGATTTTGATGTTGATATTCTTCAAGATAGTTTTTTTGTTGTGATATTGGTGTCTAGTGTGGGGATTATTGTGATACTGGTTTAATAGACTCTGTCAACCCAGTTAACCTTTCCTTCATGATAAACATTGGAAAAGATACTTTTTCCCTCACTGAAATTGTGAATACTCCATAAAAATTACTCATTAGATGGGTACAACATGCTTTTACAATTAATTTTATTGGTGAATTTTAGATACACATGATGTCATTCATCATAAAATATTTCTACTTGTATGTGATAGACCTTCATGCATCTTTTTTTTACAATTTCATTTCCCTCTCTCCAAATCCTTTTATCCTCCTTATTTACAAAATTTTATTTACATTTTTCCTACTGTTCTCTTTTTTCTCCCCTCTTCCTTCTCTGGTTCCCTTCTTCATTTGAACATATTCTTTCTGTTTTACAATATATATCATTCATTTTGTTCCTTTTTTTCATTTTATTCCTTATTTCACTTTCAGTTTCTCACACCTGAGAAATCATATGATACTTGAACATCTATTTCCAATTTATTTCACTTTAGTGTATGGTCTCAAGGTTGGTCCATTTACCTAGAAATGACTCAAATTGATCCTTCTTCAAGGAATAGTAGTGATCCATTCTACTTAAAAGCACATCTTTTTTAATCCATTCATTACTTGCTGGACGTTTGAGGAGTTTACACATTTTAGCTATCACGCACTGTGCTAATATAAACATGGGTGTCCATATATCACTAGGATATGATGATTTTAATTCTACTGGGAAGATTCCAAAAAGGAAAATAGCTGTGTCAAAGGAAACCTGTAGTTTTACATTTTTAGCAGTCTCCACCTTGATTTCCACAGAAGTTGAAGTTCTCTACATTTATGCCAAAAATTTAGAAGAGTTTCTTTTTCCTGACAGTCTTGACACCATTAGTTAGTGCTGGGATTACAGGCATGCACCACCTCTGCTGGATCTAGACTTGACTAATATGTGCATTCATGTAGATTTGTCTTGGTCATGGCTAATTGTCATGCTACATGCCTCAGTTACCTGTATATCAAATGGTTTTTCCATGCTTGAGAAGTTTTTTGTGGTCACTCACTTCCATGAACAGGTTTTTAGGTCATTTGAACTGTCTGTCTCCTGCTTTTTCATTGATGCTGATCCATCTTATGTTGATGTCCTTTGCAACATCTTGCAGCTGTTAGATTCATTTTTTGTGGTCCCTTGCTATGTTTTTTTTTTTGTTTATTTGTTTTGGTTTTATTTTTTGCAGTACCAGGGATCGAACTCACAACGTCACACTGTGAGCCACTGAGCTAAACTATCAGCCCTTCCCTTGCTATTTTTAAGAAATATTTCTTTTGTGACTACTAACACCAATTCTGTCCTCTACATCTGATATTCTGCCCTCACATTGGTTCATTCTGTTACATATACAGTTAATAGAATTTTTAATCATCTGTATATCTATTTGAATCCATTTTATTGACACCATTATTTTCCTGTGTTGGGCATTCATGGTGTCCTTTAGTTTACTAAGGTCTTCTTGTTCTCCTTTTCTTTCTTTTTCTCCTTCTTCTTCTTCTTCTTCTTCTTCTTCTTCTTCTTCTTCTTCTTCTTCTTCTTCTTCTTTCTTCTTCTTCTTCTTCTTCTTCTTCTTCTTCTTCTTCTTCTTCTTTCTTCTTCTTCTTCTTCTTCTTCCTTCTTCTTCTTCTTCTTCTTCTTCTTCTTCTTCTTCTTCTTCTTCTTCTTTCTTCTTCTTCTTCTTCTTCTTCTTCTTCTTCTTCTTCTTCTTCTTCTCTTCTTCTTCCTCTTCCTCTTTCTCTTCTTCTTCTTCTTCTTCTTCTTTCTTCTTCTTTCTTCTTCTTCTTTTCTTCTTTCCTCTTCCTCCTCCTCCTCCTCCTCCTCCTCTTCTTCTTCTTTTAGCTATATCTTCTCTAGATTCACTAATCATGCCCTTTATTTTGGTCCTCATCTCTGAAGTTAACTGAGAAATTATTTCTGATTTGATTTTTTCATAGAGCCTCATTCATTTGCTTTCTTATTTTAACTGTTACCATTTCAGAGAGCCCAGGTATGTGGATTTTGAATTATTTCACCTCACAGACCCTGGGTTCTCCTTTCCTGCAATGGAAATCTGAGGTTACATGTTGAATTCCTGTCTGCTCATTTTCTGTTTTTTTAGTTTAATTTCTGAATTGATGCTTGAACATTACTTATATTTCATATCATAATTGGTTGCATCAAGCACACTCTAAAAATTAAAAACAATGGTAAGTTGGGAGTGGTGGCATATGCCTTTAATCCCAGCACTCATGAGGCTGAGGTAGGTGGAGTGTTGTGAGTTCAAGGCTGGCTTGGGCTACAGTGTGAGCAAGGCCGGCCTGAACTACATAGTGTGACCCTGCCTCAAAAAAAAAAAAAAAAAAATATGGCCGGGAGTTTGGCTCAGTGGTTTAAGTGCCTGCCTGGTAGGCGCAAGGTTGTGAGTTGAAGCTCTCGTACCAAAAAACAATAAAAATAAAAATAAAAACAATGGTAAACATTAATTAGTTACCCACCTTTAACCATATGAGCATGTTTGGGGCTATTTAACAATATCTAAAAAACTCCAGAAAATTGTGCTCAATAAACATCCCCTCAATATAGCCACATTATCCTAAAAGGAGAGAATTTAAAACTATTTTAGGGAACAAAAGAGAAACAGATTAAGAGAAATGGATCAAAACCAAGGCTGGAGCAGAAAGGAAAATCACACGAATTTTGGAAACTTGTGAAGAAGCCTGGAAATAAAGACACACAGGAGAATCTAAACACCTGCAGTAAAAAAGTAGAATTAATGTTTTCTCTCATATAAAACAAGAACCAATAATCAAGCAAGAGAAAAACTTTTTTAAATTAAGTAACATAAAAAAGCAAAGAAAGAAACAAAGTCAGAAAAACAAACGCGCACTTCAGGATGCATCACTGCTGTCACTGGCTGGCAGCGCATGGAAAGAGACCAGGTGTGTGCTGATAAACCCCAGCAAGGCAACAGCATTATGATGGTGGTGGATAATCTGAGAAAAATTGGACCTGTATTCCATTTCACTCCAGAAAGACTGGCTATTATGAAGAAATCAAACAGTACAAATACTGGCAGGGTTGCGGGGAAGGGAAACAGTTTTCTACTGTTGGTGAGTGCAGACAGGTGCAGTCACAGTGGAACTCAGTGTAAAGATTTCTCACAGAACTAAGACTACAGCTCCCATTTAACCCAACTGTTCCCCTTTTGTTATCTTTCTAAAAAACCTTAAAACTATCATGCCAAAACAATAAATGCATACCTATGTTTATAGTAGCACAATTTGTAATAGCTGAGTCTTGGTAACAACTCTAAAGCCCATTAACTCATGAACTGGTAAAAGTCAGGGTTTTCTTTAAATACAATGCAATACACAGCTATGAAGAAGGGAAAACTTGAGACATTTATAGCTAACTGGGTGTCACTTGAGACCATATTCTTATGTGAAATAAATCTGACACAAACATATAAATATTACATTGTCTTTCTGGTGTGAGATACTGAAAGTATTTGTAAGAGTCAAAATGTGACATAAGATGAAAGTTTTCAAAAGAAAAGTGGAACTAGGAAGCGGGAAGAAAGTAAGTAAGGGAACACACAAAAAAATTATAAAATGAACAAAATGGAAAGAAACTATTATGAAGAAGGTGAGGAAGACGTTGCATGGAAGGAAATGGAATGCAAAATATAGGCACAAATATACATGATGCATAGTTATAAATTTCACGTAAGTGTGATCATTTTGTGTTTGTAAATTTTAACAATGAACTTAATAATAAAAAATTATTTGTATTTTCAACGCTCCATCACTGTCTGAAATAGTGATAGAAATATATACTATATATTTTCATAGAGATGGTAAGAAACAGAAATGAGCTGCAGCTAACTTAGTCACTAGTTCTAGGGTGTAAAAAACTGACATTGTGTTCTGCAGCGTATTGCATTCCATGAATTATATCAGATATTTTGGATATATAGTAGACACAATTTTAGATGACACTACCCAGCTGAGAGCTAATTTATGTGTCTAAGCATGATAAAAGTTAGAACAAGTATGAAATGTGCACTGCATTCTGAGTATTTACTTCATTGTTCACTTATATTCTGACATTACCATGGGTTGATAGCAATGGCACTACTGCATCATTGGAGGAAGAAT
>RJWM01046924.1:0-12126 GCA_004363535.1 Dasyprocta punctata
TTTTTTTTTGTGGTACTGGGGATTGAACCCAGGGCCTTTGCACTGAGCCACTTTCCCAGCCCTCTAAACTTTGTTTTGTTTTGGTTTTGTTTTGTTTTGTTTTGTTTTGTTTTGTTTTGTTTTGTTTTGTTTTGTTTTGAGACAGGGTCACTAAGTTGCCCAAACTGGGCTAGGAATTGTGACCCTCTTGCCTCAGCCTCCCATAACTCAGTGGCAGAGTGCTGATCTGATGTCAAATTTTTGCAGAGGAAAAAACCAGACTAGTCTCTTGGTTTGCAGTTCAAACCTTAAAATGTGCATTTTTTAAAATTTCCTAGTTCTAGGGCCGGGAGTTTGGCTCAGTGCCTTAAGCGCCTGCCCTGGCAGGTGCAAGGTTGTGAGTTCAATCCCTGGTGCCGCGAAAAAAAAAAAAAATTCCTAGTTCTGAATTTTCTTTGTTTTAAACTGACTTTCCATCCACCCAATCTGCATTAAAACAATTTTCTGCACAGATAGAAACAGCAGAAACACAAAGTTGTTTCCAAATCCTGGTCACCCTGGAGGAACAGAGGATTTAAAACTTATAACCACAGGTTTCCCGTGGAGCTAACGACCCTTCGAGGGGCTCGCGCGGTCACGTGTTTTCACAGAATTTTCAACAGTAAGATATTTTAGCCACAATTGGCTAAGACACCTGTCTCCTTCCACTCCAGCTCCCTGTCTGTCACATTTTCTTCATATTATAGGCATTAGAGTGACGAGCCACAGGCAGTTTGGGGTCCTGGAAGGATAAAGTGACAGGGGGACATGCTATTTTAGCTGCAATTTAGAAAGTTGTTTTGGAAAGTTTCAGTAAATTGGATGAGAAGCAACAGACATCATTTGACTTCTTATTTTACTTATTTAAATAGCTGAAGGAAAATTCAGTTAAAAATGTCAATGGAATGTGAGACAAGAGTGGGTACTATGAAGAACTGACTCACGAGAAATTAGTCTGATATGGAGAAGTTAATCATGCCAAAAAAAAATTGGATCATCCCAAAGGCAGTAATTCATCAAAAGGAAGGAACAAACTTCAATTAAAAAATATATGTTTTTGGATTGTTTGATAATCCCATTATTGAGGAAAAGTAAATGCTATGATTTGGGTCTAGATGTCCCCCCAAAGCTTCATGTGGTTTTAGATGGGCCTTTTTTGGAGGTGACTGAATCTAGAGTTTGCAATTGATTCATAGTGCAATGCTGGGATTAAACATGCTGGGATTAAGGTTGGGTGATTGCTGGATCATTCCACTGGTTGGACTGGCACTGCCCTGGATAAGATAAAAGGGGCAGAAAGAGGCTTGTTCGCCCTTTTGCTCTTGTTGCTTTTGCTGTTCTCCGCTATCATAAAATGTTGCCTGTCTGCCGTATGCCACCCTGCCTTGGAGCCAGCTGATATGAACTCAACCCTCTACAAATTATGAGCTAAATAAACCTTCCCTCCCTTTAACTTTGGGTGTCAGATATTTTGTCTCAGAAACAAGAGAAAAGTAACAAAGACAGTAAATCAGTGAACACATAAAAATTTAAACTTCTTGCTAATTTGACACAAAATAGTGCCAGGTGAAACGCTAACAAAAATCATCATTCTCCTACAGGGAGGTCCCAGACACAAGCTGATCAAATAAGTATTGACAGTTCAAACAGTGTTTGAGATTAGGTATGTGTAAGAAAACTAGAAAACATTCTGAAATCTTATAACACAGTGAATGACAGTGATTTCCCTTAATTTGACCACAAACCTTAAAACACTTGCTTCCAGTGAATTATGAAGTTGAGGGAAATTCTCAACTGTTAATAGTGATCAGGTTTTGAGGAACCATGAGAGAGGAAAATCCTAATTATCTTCTTATTCTTTTTTTTTTTAAGATAGTAAAATCCAACAGAACATAACAGAACAAAGTCAATCAAAACAAAGTAGCAGAACTGGTACAGAACTTCAAAGAAAGATACTATGAAACAATAGCTACTATAGTATATTTTGTTATCCTCAGAACAGCTGACCATTCAAACAGGTATAGTAGAATTGAAACAAAAACAAAACAGAATAAAACCAATAAAAACAGAATATAAAATAAAGCAAAAAAAAAATAATGATCATAGTAAAGCAAAGCAGTGAGAACCAAATTGGGCCTTGAAGACAAGACAGAAGAGAATCCTCCATATTTGCTACATTGCCTACTGTCATCTTCCAAAGAGATGCTCAGGTTGCCAACCTGAGGCCTGCAAAATCAGCGAAACAATATTAGCATTTAGTTGCTTAATGTTCCTTAGTTGCTATCAATTTAGCCAGACCTCCAAACCAGCAGGTTGCTTGGGGGGGGGGTGGTCCTTGATTCTAAGCCTACCTGCAGGTGCTGCTCAGGCCCAATGGGGTGGGTCCTCGAGGGGCCCATTCTCGTTCTCTTCCAGGAGTCCGCACTGATCGCACAGCCCCCCGGGAGGCAGACTAGTTGTCCTGTCTATCTTCCTATTCTTGACATTGAAAGTGTTTTAAAATAATCTGTTATGAAAACAAAGTCAAAGAATTCTGTTTCAGTGGGAGAAATCTAACCCAGCACCTGGCATATGCTAAGCTAAAGCTCTACCACTGAGTTACATCCCCATCCCAGAATTTTTTTTCTTTTAACATTTCTTATTCCAAAATACCTATTGTCTTCAAGATCTGACTTTGTGGTTATAATTCAGTACTCTTTCATTTTAAAAAGGTAATCCATTAAAATTGAATAAGCCATAGGTCCCACAGAGCCTGGACCTGTCCCTGAAATGTCAAATGGAGGTGTATTTTCTCAAAAGGAAGAACTCAGGGCCTGTTTTTTGCCACCTTTGGGAGTCACCGCTGTGGCCACCAGAATATGGGCTGTACTTGTTTTGACCAGCAGGTGTCAGTAAGGCAAAGCAATTCCAAATGATAGCCTGTTTGCCATCAAAAAACAGCAACAATATTAAAGGTTATTTTTGTACACTGCACGGTACCAGATATTTCACTGTGGTATTTTGGAGTATTTTAGAAGAAAAATATGTTAATAAGGATACGAACCATAAATATAGCTGCCATATATTTAAAACACCTATACAATTAATAGCATGCAGATTCTTACCCGTTTTGTAATTATTTGGTTTTACCATTATCAACCCTGTACTTCCAAGTTTTACTATAGCAAATCTAGTTTCTCCTTAAGGGTATCTTCTCACCCCTTACCCTGTAGGAAAAGCCACTGTGCTTCCACCGAAGAACAACTCTTCTCATCTTGAAAAGTAAATGCTAACTTGCAGGATCTGTTACATGCAAAACTAAAAGCATTTCATGTCAGTGAGTATAACCAGAGCAATCATTACAGCAACGTGGACAACAGCAAATGGAAAGGTCACAGTCAAAGTCCTTCCAACACTGATACCCAAGATCCTGGCAATAACTAGCATCTGTAATAGTTAATAGGACCATAGACACTGTTCTGTGCCTGTGCAGGGCACTGTTCCAACTTTTTTGCATTCTTTTATTAACGTGATTAATGCTCACCAAAAATCCTTTGGAGTGATACTATTATTATTATTGTTGTTGTTTTCAGATGAGAAAACTGGGCCACAGAGACATTAAATAACTTACTGCTACAGTCTGGATCATAAATGTAACTCAAAAGTCCTTGTGTCACAGGTTTGTCCCCAGTCCATGGTTCCCCTGGGAGCTGGGAAAACCTCGCTCTATTGAAAAGTCACTGAGGGGCTGGGGATATATCCCAGCAGCATAAGAGCCTACCTGGCAAGCACAAGGTCCTGAGTTCGATTCCCAGTACCTCCCCCCCCAAAAAAAAGAATAAAAGAAAGAAGAGTCACTGGGTTGCGTTTTTGAAGGAAGCAGTGAGATCCCAGGTCCTTCCTCTTTGTTATGAATTAAAAACTGGTGGTCAATTTAACTCCAGCTGAATTAAATCAGCATGGTGCTGACTGTAGATGGCCCACCTGAGGAAAGCTGCCATGGAGAAGAGCAAGGTATTGTGGGTTCTCCTAAGTGTTGCTGTTTTGAGCCATTGGTTCTCCTGGAGGAGCTTGTCATGCTGGCTTCCCCAATCTGAATTCGGCCATTATCATTGGAGGAGCTCGGGACCTTGTTGTTGATAGTGGCTGCGGTTCACTTTGGGGGAGTTCTCCTTACATTGAGCATCGCTTCCTGGTGCTGGAGGGGAAGATGTGTGCTCTTTAATCTCTAGGAGAAGCTTGTCACGCTGGCTTCCTGACCGGTACCTGACTGTTATGATCATCAGAAGAGCTCAGGACCTCATTGCCCCTGAGGATGGCTGTGGTACTTTTCAGGGGAGCTCTCTCTGGCACTTATTTTGAGCATGACTCCTTGGCTCCAGTGCAGAACCCTCAACCTACTGCACAGCTCCTTCACCCCACTGGCCTAGACTTTCCAGCATCCACCGCTGACCTTTGGCCTTCCCAGTGCAGATTCGTAAAACAGACTGGCATGAGTCCTTATTGTGGACTCTTAGACCTCCAGCTGGATTTATGGGAGACACTGTCATGGGCTCTGGGTCTTCACCTGGACTCATGCAGGACATTGCTCTGGGATCCAGGCCCTTTGCTGAATACTCTGGGTCTTTAGTGTTGTGGACAGATTTTCCTGCGCTTTCTTGTGTTTAACTCTGGGTGACCATCATAAAACGTATTATAAATTCTGTGTCCTGTATGTAATTGTTCTCCCTGTAACCCTTGACTACAACACTCTTCCTCTCTCTCTTTTGCCTTCTGGTGATGGAATGAACAGTTTTGCCTGCCGCTCATTCCCACCAGATGTGCTGCATGGCCATAGGCCCAAAGGTAACAGGGCCAACTCATCATGGGCTGGAATTTCCACAGCTGTGAGCCAAAATAAACCTTTTCTCAGTGTACCTCGATTATCTCAGGTATGGGTCACAGTGACAGAAGGCTGACTTACTCACTTACCTGAAGTCACCAGAAATGACACAGCCAGCTTTGAATCTCAGCAGTCTGGCTCACCAACTGGGGCACCCAGCCCCCAGGCTATACAGCCTTTTGCTCCAAGACCAATCTATTTTGCTCCCTTCCCAGGATTATTATTAAAAGATCAGTGACACATTCAAAGAGCAGCAATATCGTAACGCTCTGGTCTTTAACAAAAGATATGACTCTTAAGTTCGAGTCTCCTCACCGTGGTAAGAAGGGTGCATTGACCAAGAGGGAGAGAGAGAAAAAAACTCTGCTTCACTCACTTTCTCTCACCCTGACTGACCAGGACAGCTGCCAGCTCTACAACTTCACACTATGATTTCTTCCGCTTTGCTGCCCCTGAGTTATCCAGAGCCACTCATTTTCACGCTGGAAAACTCTCAGAAAGACTGAACTGGATTCACATTCCTCGTGGCCTAACTCTCCACTCTGTCCTCAGTCCCTAGTACTCATTCTGTCCTCTGGGCTCCTGGACAGCTGGTCTCAGTGAGGCCACCAGGAACCTCCAAGCCAGCCTCCCAGCTAAGTCCACCTCTGCCACCCTCTCCCTTCAGCTTCCATAGTCTCCCTTGGAACCTCCTCTGCCACCTCCACCCTGTCTTCCTAACCTGCCTGGTTCATCCCCCCTCTGCCTTTCTAATAGTTGTACTGGAAATAATTAGCTAGAAAATAGCCATTATTGATGTGTGTGTATTATTTTGAATAGTTCTTAATAAAGTTTAACTATACTTCTTTCCGAAAATATGACACACATTGCCGTTACTTACTTCTGTTTATCTCCCACACTCACACACATATACACACACAAATGAATGCAAATGTTCAAAATGGCAGGAATTTCGTCTGACTTATACACTGCTGTGTGCTGAGTGTAAAGCACAGTTCAAGAGGATTTGTTGACTAGCTGATGAAGAAATGAATGCATGCTATATCTAATTTTAATTTATTTTATTTTATTTTATTAATAATAAAAGACAAGACAGAAGAGAATCCCCCATACTTGCTACATTGCCAGCTATAAAGAGATGCTTGGGTTGCTGCCCAGAGGCCTGGCCAAATCTACAAAACAAAAGTTGGTTGATGTTCCTCGGTTGCTATTAATCCAGCCAGACCTCCGAAACAGCAGGTTGCTTACGGGTGGGGGTGGGGTGGGGGGGGTGTTAGTGTTTGTCCCCGATTCCAAGCCCGCGCGCCCGTGCCGCGCAGGCCGGGCGGGGGTCCCGCAAGGGGTCCTACTCGTTCTCCTCCAAGGTCCTGATATCAGGACCCCAGAGGGCAGTCCATATTGCTTCCTGATCCATGCCTGTGCCACGCGGCCCGGGCGGGGATCCCGGAGGGGCCCTACTCCTTCTCCTCCAAGGTCCTGGGATTAGGACCTCAGAGGGCAGTCCATATTGCTTCTTGATCCGTGCCTGCGCCGCGCGGGCCAGGCGGGGGTCCTGGAGGGGCCCTACTCGTTCTCCTCCAAGGTCCTGGGATCAGGACCTCAGAGGGCAGTCCATATTGCTTCTTGATCCGTGCCTGCGCCGTGCGGGCCGGGCGGGGATCCCGCGAGGGGTCCCTAATTTTAATTTTAATAGACTATAAATCATGAAAGCATACAGTCTGCCATAAACCAATACATTTAGGAAATTAATTGAATTATACCCTGGATGATCTGATATTTGCAGATACTTCTTCATTTGCCTACTAATATCTCAGGGCTTCATGTCTTCATGTCTGTTTGAGTTTCCAACCAACATCCTGTGTCCAAACCTTTCACACACTCCTTTGGGCCCTAATTCCACCCCCCACCCTGTTCCTTTCCTTCTTGGAATACTACCTTTCTTCTTTGTTTAAGTGACACTCCCTTTGTAACTTCCCTCTTCTCTATTTGAGAGTTAACTAATCATCCTCGTTACTTAGGGTTCCCTTTCCATGTCTCCTACCGTTTGTGTCTGTACATTTCCTCTTTTCCTAGAATTTTCCTTCCAGCCAAACTCACGCATACTCAAATCCTACTCATCCTTCATAGCCTAGCACAGAAAGCACAAAGTCTGCTCCTCTCCGACCTTCATCTGACCTTGCACAGCACTCTCTACGCACCTCCTTTGGGCATCCTAATGAAAATAAAGCAACGCAGTGCAAAGCACTGTGGGCGAGGTTAACAGAACATAGTTACAGTTCAGGAGGAATTTACTACCTAGGAACATAGTCCAACAAATGACAGTGAAGAAATAGAATGCAAGAATGCCCTGGCTCCCTTCTTAGAGCACAAGCCGCCGTGGTTGGGGATATACCTCAGCGGCACAGAGCCTGCCGGGCAGGCACAGGCTCCTGGGTTTGATTCCTAATCCGAAAAGAGAAAAGAAAAAACAGAATATAAGCTAGTAGGATGAGCTTTTCATTTTCTCATCTTTGTGTTCTACCAACCATATTTTAGTTCCGTGACTGAGTAAATGCATGTTTCAAGGCTATTTCAGAAAATCTTAGTTTTGTCTCTGTGGATCTGCCCAGTCAGGGGTCTCATATTCTGTGAATAGAATTGCATGACACAGAGTCTTTGTGACTGGCTTCTTTCACGTAGATATTTTCCAGGTATGTCCCGAAAAGGTGCTTACCTGCCCTTCACATAACATTGTCCAAAGACAAATCCTCCACTATCATTCCCAGAATAAGGGAAGTTTCCCTATGATCAGTCAGCAGACACAGATGAGAAAGCTATGTGCTAAAAAAAAAAAAAAAAAAAGGAGGGGGGGATTGTTTCTTCTTGTTTTTTAAAATTAGCCTGGAAGAAATGAGGCCCGCAGCTGAAAAGGGAGTGAGGCGGAGGCCATGACAGCGCAGGTGTGCTCAGAGCTGCAGAATGCTGAGCAGGCACCTGGGTATTTTTGTAAGAAGAGAGACGGAGAAGGGCAGGGGCGACAGCAGAGAAGAGGAGGAGCCAGAGTGGGGGAGGAGGCGGCCCTCACAAACTAGCCCCCTTCCTGGGAAGAAGGCATTATTGCTGTGCCTGTCCGTTAACTTTTTAACAAAGAAAACAGTTTTGAAAATGCATTCTTAATACTCTATGCTACAGTAAGAACACACCCAGAAAATACCTAAGTGAAAGAAGCCAGTCACAAAGACTGTGTGTCAGATGATCCCATTCACAGAATGTGAGATGGCCTAACTGGGCAAATCCACAAAGATGAAAAGGACATTAAAGATCGCCAGGGTGCACAGGGAGAGGAAAGGGGAATGATTAAAACGTTCTAGAATTGGTGTTGATGAGTGCACTACTTTGTGGATATTCTCTGTCTCTCTCTCTCTCTCTCTTTCTTTCTTCCTTTCTCTCCTTTTCTTTCTTCCTTTCTCTCCTTTTCTTTCTTTCTTTCCTTTCTTCCTTTCTTTCTTTCTTTCTTTCTTTCTTTCTTTCTTTCTTTCTTCATTCTTTCTCCCTTTTTCTTTGTTCCTTCCCTCCTTCCTCTCCTCCTACATCTGCACTTCTCCTTTTCTTTCTCTCTCTCTCTCTCTTCCTCTGTCTCTCTCTCAAACCCAGGTCAGAGCTATATTCCCAGCCCTTTTAATTTTTTTTTATTTTCAGACTGGATTGAACTATGTGACCCAGGCAGCCTCTCTATTAGCCAAGATTACAAGCACATGACAGCATGCTCAGCTCATGAATATACTTCTTAAAGCATTTGATTATATACCTCAACATACTCCATAACATCTCAGAGATACTATATACCAAATTATATCACAACAGAGTTGTGCTTTTACAAATCTATTTCTGGCCAGGCATGGTGGTTTAAGCCTATAATGCCAGCTTTCAGGGGCTGAGGCAGGAAGATCACCAGAGTTCAAGGCCAGTTTGAACTACATAGTAAGAGCCTGTCTCAAAAAAAAAAAAAAAGAAAAAAACCTACCCTTTTTTTTTGGTGGCACTGGGGATTGAACTCACAACCTCACACCTGCCAGACAGGCACTTAGGCCACTGAGCCAAACTCCCAGCCCTAGTTTTTTTTGAGGCAGGGTTACACTATGTAGCTCAGGCCAGCCTTGCGCTCAAGTTGTAGCCCAAACTGGCCTTGAACTCCTACCTCAACCTCCCGAGTGCTGGGATTAAAGGCCTGTGCCCGGGCATGGTGGCGCACGCCTTTAATCCCAGCACTCGGGAGGCTGAGGTAGGAGGAGCGTTGTGAGTTCGAAGCTGGCCTGGGCTACAACGCGAGCGCAAGGCCGACCTGAGCTACACAGTGCGACCCTGCCTCAAAAAACCAGGGCTGGGAGTTTGACTCAGTGACTTAAGTGCCTGTCTGATTAGCGCGAGGTTGTGAGTTCAATCCCCAGTGCTGCAAAAAATATATATAAATAAATAAATAAATAAAGGCCTGTGCCACCACGCCCAGCTAAGAACTCTATTCCTAATAAACATGAGTTTAAATTAATGTTAAAAAAGAAATTTAACATCTAAGCAAAGAGTTAACTCTCCAACCCACTAAGCCCCTTGTCACCCATGTCTCCTTACATTCCCAAACAGCAGAGATGACTTGGCCAATTGCAATGCTGATCTGCTAGATTAATGACACTTCTTTTGCTTGAGGAACCATGCCTCAGGTCAATGGAGTTTTATTGAGATATTTGTTGCTATGCTTATTTTCAAGTGAATTGTTAAGTAGTCTTTAATGACCTGTTTTTAAAAAAATTTGGGCAAGTACAACTTATTTTCTCAAGGGTTTCTAGTTTAATTAATAATAAATAATTCATTTACATGTCAAATGGCAGTTAACATGTGAATTAAACATAAATGAAACTTTAAAATTCACCATAGAAATGCCTCTATTCATGAAGAAGTCATTTTTAATATCTCTTTTATCTGTCACCAAGATGTGGCACAATTTAAAATCCAGTATTAGAAATAATTAAATTCAGATATAACTTCCAAGTGGAAAAAAAGTTTTTGAGGAATATGGAATAATGTGGGAAAATGCTCATGAAGTTACCATAAATAGTCCAAGAAGGAACAAAAAGAAAAAAGAAAAGAAAAAATAGTCTAAAAAGATACAAAATATTACCTCAATTTTATCAAATAAGTGCACAAGTAGAGAAAAGATTACAAAGAAATGCTCAAAGCATTAACAAAAATAGGCTGCTAGGCTTAGTCGACTTTAGGATATGAGTCTATAGTACTTTGAGTTAATTTTTGAATTTGTATTTGAACAGCAAATATATGCATATCATAAAAACTTAGAAGGTACAAATGAGTATATAGTGAAAAAGTTCTCTTTTTCATGACTGTCCCTTAGTTCTTATTTCCTTGTCCCAGAAGCAAAGAGGTATGGGCATCTTGAGTTTGCTCGGGACACAAGATACTCATATACAATCATGGGTGACTTTCAACCACTGCTGGGCTAGGATGAAATCCTGGGTGAGCGGCTGCCCCTGGACAGAAGAGACCAAAGATTGTTCCTTCTCATTACTTGTCCTCCCCACTCACTCACTCTAAAGGATCCTAACATTTGCCTCCCACAGTATGAGGTATTCGCTGATATTTTGGGACTGTGGTGGTCCTATAAACTTTTGGCAGTTTGCTCCCTAACACCAAAAATCCTTCAACCGGAATACAGCCTCTCATGCATCAGTGAAGATAAAAGGCTAAAAACGTCAACGTCGACTTGGGGCATGCTCCGCGTTGCAAACATGTCACACTACAGTAAAAGACTGGCCATGACCTTGCTGACTGCACAGAGGGGGGTTGAGCAGCTTTGAACCAGCAACCCAACTGTCTTCCTCTAACCGCCGTCCCTCTGGTCAAGTGTTTCCAAAACTACAATCACTTATATGCCAACAATAGGATCTTTGCTTATCCACCTAGTCTATTAGTTATTTTTTTTAAAATAACTCAATATTTCCTCTTAAATGTATTTTAAAAGGGAAATGTTATACTCTATAGTAGTTCTTAAATTTACCTTTAAACATAACTCCTAACATTTCACAATGTGTTCAGATCTCTGATGGTTATGTTAGAAATACTCACTCAGCAGCCCGGAGAGGCAGAGGTACCAAGAGTGAGAGTCGACTAAAATCACCACCAGTGAGGCACTTACCATATTTTAGGAGCTTTGTTAGAATCCACACCAGCTTTTTTTTATTTTGTTTTTTAATTTGGCAAAGTTAATTTTCTGAAAACACAAATCTGATGTGACTTTCCTGATTAAAAAATTTTAATACCGACTGCCCCATATCACTTGCAGCAAAAAATCTGAACTCCTTAATTTGACATTCAAAGCCACTATAATATGACTACAACCTGTCTTATTTATTTATTGAGTGGATTTATTGACCTATTAAGAAATCTTTCTAGCTTTTAAATAAAAAAATTAGAATAAAAAAAATCTTTCTAGCTTAATCTTCTATCACTTCCTGTAACATATTTTAAACCCTGGGCATACTTAAATCCCAAAACATGACCTACTGTTTCTACTCTGTTCCTTTGTTCATATTGTTCTTTTCTTCCCTGTCATAGCACCTTTCCACATTCAGTTACCTCCACCTATGGAAAGCCTACACAAGCTTCAAACTCATCTCAAATGCTTTCTCCTCCTTGAAGTCACCCACACTCTTCTAGACTAGAAACACTGACTCCCTTCTATTCTTTCCCATGGTCTTTGGCCATTTACAGGTGTTAAAGTGTATTAATGAGTCTTTGTGCCTGACTTCACTTTCTTGCAATGAGGACATTCCTGAAAGAGAACCTGCCTCATCTACCTCTCCTCCCCTATCCAATGTCTAGCCTAATCCCTGGCATCACTTAATAATGTTTCTTAAACTCAGTATGCAAAGTGTCTCCTAGCAACAGTTCTACATAACCTACAAACACTCACGTTCAAAATTGCAAACTACCCCCAGGAACATGCATGTGTAGGCTGTCATTTGTCCAGGGTTACCAGCATTGGAAGGCTTTCCAAATAATTGCTCTTGCATGCCACTTGGATATCTAGTTCCATAGGGTTAGATTTGGGAGCCTGGTTGAATTGTTTCAAACAACATGGAAAGGAAAGCATGGGAAATTTAAAGGTAAATGAATCTTACCTATGCCAACAAGTTGCGAATAGCACTCAGTGTAAAGATGCCAAGAAGGAGAGCTTTGTGTGAGCCAGCCATGGTGCC
>RJWM01046925.1:0-12120 GCA_004363535.1 Dasyprocta punctata
TGACTTTATTTTAGTGCATGGTGATTGACATGGATCTAGTTTTAGTTTCTGGCATATAGAAAGCCAGTTTTTCCAGCACCATTTGTTAAAGAGGCTGTCTTTCTTCCAATGTACATGTTTGGCCCCTTTGACAATGATGAGGTGGCTGAGTGTGCTTGTAGCAGTGGTTGTATCTTCTAATCTATTCCATTGATCTTCAAGTCTGTTTTGATTCCAGTACCATGCTGATTTTATCACACTAGTTTTGTAGTATAGTTTCAAGTTGGGGATTGTGATGCCTCCTGCCTTCCCTTTGTTGCCCAGAATTGCCTTTGCTGTTCTAGGTCTTTCTGGTTCCAGGTGAATTTTAGGAATGCTTTCTCTAGCTCTGTGAGGTAGGCAAGTGTTATTTTGATTGGGATTGCATTAAATCTGTGTAATAATTTTGGGAGAATGGCCATTTTCACGATGTTTGTTCTGCCTATCCATGAACAGGGAATATCTTTCCATTTTCTGAAATCTTCTTTGATCTCCTTCTTTAGAGTAATGTAATTTTCACTGTATAGATCTTTTACTTCCTTTGTTAGATTGATTCCTAAGTATTTCATTTTTTTTGGATGTTATAGTGAAGACTGTGGTTTCCCTTATTTCTCTCTCGGTGACTTTGTTGTTTGTGTACAGGAATGCTATTGATTTTTGAGTGTTCACCTTGTATCCAGCTACATTACTGAATTTGGTTATTACTTCTAGAAGTCTTCTAATGGATCTTTGGGGGTCTTCTATGTAGAGTATCATATCACCTGCAAATAATGATAATTTCACTTCTTCCTTTCCTATTCTTATTCCCTTTATTTCTTTCTCTTGTCTAATTGCTCTGGCTAATATTTCCAGAACTATATTGAATAGGAGTGGTGATAATAGTCATCCTTGTCTTCTTCCTGATTGGAGGTTAAAAGGTATCAGTTTTTCTCCATTTAGTAAGATGTTGGCTGTTGGTTTATGATACATGGCTTTTATCAGGTTGAGGTAGAGACCATCTATTCTGATTTTCTGTAGGGTTTTTTTTTTATCATGAATGGATGTTGGATTTGTCAAAAGCTTTTTCTGCATCTATTGAGATGATCATGTGGTTCTTGTCCTTGGCCCTGTTGATACTGTGTATTACATGTACTGATTTGCATATGTTGAACCATACCTGCATTCCTGGGATGAATCCCACTTGATCATGGTGTATACTCTGTCTGATCACTTGCTGTATTCTATTTGTCAGTATTTTATTGAGGAGTTTTGCCTCTATGTTAATGGCTGAAATTGGCCTGTAATTTTCTTTTTTGGTTGGGTCTTTCTCTGGTTTTGGTATTAGGGTAATACTTGTTTCCAGGAATGTGTTAGGGAGACTTACTTCCGTGACCCATTGGTTATTTAAGAGAGTATCATTGAATTTCCATGTGTTTATGCAGCTATCGTAGCTTTTTTTGTCATTCGTTTCCCATTTACTGCACTGCAGTTACATAATATGCGTGGAATTATTTCAGTTCCTTTGCATTTACTTAAGCATGTTTTGTGGACCAGTATATGATCTATTTTAGAGAATGACCCATGTGCAGCTGAGAAGAATGTGTATTCTGATGTTGATGGGTGGAATACTTGGTACACATCTATTAGGTCCATTTGTTCATAAGTTTGATTCAGTTCTGTTATTTCTTTGCTGATTTTTTGTTTGATTGATCTGTCTCTCTGTGACAATGGGGTGTTAAGGTCCCCTGTTATAACTGTATTATTGTTTATTTGGTTTTTCATGTCTATTGAGAACTGTCTTACATAGTTGGGTGCTTCCTTATGCGGCACATATATATTTATGATTGTAATCTCTTCCTCTTGAAGTTTTCCCCTAACAAGTATGTAGTGACCTTCTTTATCTCTTTTGATCATTTTTGGTTTGAAGTTCATATTGTCTGCAAACATAATAGCTACCCTTGCTTTTTTCTCGGTTCTGGGTGCATGGAGTATTGTTTTCCAGTCTTTGATTTTTAGTCTGTGAATTTCCTTTTGAGTGAAATGTGTTTCTTGTACACAGCATATTGTTGGATTTTGTTTCTTAACCCACTATGCTAGTCTGTTTCTTTTTATTGGTGAGTTGAGACCATTTACATTGATTGATATAACTGATACATACTGGCTCATCCCTGTCATGATATCTTTCTGTTGTTGGTTTTCTACATTTTCTGTTTAATTATTTGCCCTGCTCAGTGGTTTCCTTTTGTTGTTGTTCTTAAGATTGTGGCTATCTTTGTCTCTTTCTAGAGTGTCTTTCAGTACTCTTTGTAGTGTTGGTTTGGTGGCCATAAATTTCTTCAGTTCTTCTTTGTCATGAAAGTATATTATTTCTCCATCAATTTTTAAGTGTAGTTTTGCTGGGTACATCAATCTTGGTTGAAAGTTGTTTTCTTTCAGTATTTGAAATATTTCACTCCAAGCTCTTCTAGACTTAAAGGTTTGTGTTGAGAAGTCTGCCATGATTCTGATAGGCTTTCCTTCATAGGTGATCTGTTTTTTTCTCTGACAGCTTTTAGTATTTTGTTCTTGTGCTGTATTTCTGATACTCATTATTATATGTCTGGGTGAAGATTTATTTTGGTTGTGGTTAATTGGGTTTCTGTATGCCTCAGTTACCTGTATTTCAGATTCTCTTCCCATGTTTGGAAAGTTTTCTGCTGTTTTTTTGTGAATAGTCTTCATAGGTCATTAGTATTGACCCCTGCTTTTTCATTTATGCCTATTAATCTTATGTTATTTCCCTTGGCATCATCTTGCAGCTGTTGAATTGTTGTTTCTTGGTTCCTTACTATTTTTAGACATCTTTTCTTTCACAGCCATGATCTCCCCTGCTCTCTTCAAGATCTGAGATTCTATCTTCAGCTTCATTCAAGTGGTTTTTCAAACTTTCCATGGAGTTTTTCATTTCCTGCATTTCCCTTTGCATCTGTTTCATGCATTCTGTTTGTGTCTTACATTGTTCATTCAAGGTTTCGATCATTTTCTTAAGTTCTTCTATTTTTTTTATCTTGCTCTTCTTTAGATACACACATTTCTTTAATAATGATTCTCATTTCATTTTTTAGCTAAGAGAATATTTCTGATTTGAGTTTCTCTATAGCTTCATCAAGCTGTTTCTTTATTGCATTTTCCATCATTTCAGAAAGTTCAGTTTTGTGTCTCCCACTGTCATCCATTTCAGTGTCCCTTGGGTTTGTTCTCAGCAAGCTCGGGATTGAGACTGCCTCTTGGTCTTTCATTTTGTCATTTTCTTCTAGAACCTGTGTAGCTCTGTGTCCTCCAAGGCTGACTGGGCATTCCCCTCTTGGGTCAGGCCGGGTTGCAGGACCCAGTAGAGCTGGATCCTGTGTTCAGCTAGTGAGTGTGCCCTCCCAGAGCATGTGGGTGGAAGCTCTGCCTTACTGGGTTGGGTCCAAGGCCTCCCAGTCCCAGCCAGCTAGGCAGAGTGTACCCCAAAGTGTGGCGCCACCTGGACTCTGAGTCTGGCTGCAAGGAGTTCAGCAACTTTGGCATGTCAGGCAAGCCTGGGTGAGTCCCAGGCCTACAGTGCCAGGTCCTTGCTCCTGGCTGAGCATGGTGACAGCCTGTAGGGCCTGGCATGCAGGTCACTGCACTGAAGAATGGAGCTTGCATGCACCCCATGCTCCAGTGGGGTGAGCCCAAACTCTCCAAGGCCCTGTAGCTATGCTGGTCAGTCCCTGATGAGCAGCTCTAGGGTCTGGGCTCGGCTGGGCTCAGTACCTCTGTGTCCTGCGAGGCTGGCTGGGCATTCCCCTGGTGGGTGGCACTGAGTTGCAGGCCTGGATAGAGCTAGATCCTGTGCACAGTTAGTGAGTGCACCCTCCCAGAGCATGTGGGTCCCAGATCCATTCTGCCACTGACAGAATCACCAGACCCCAAAGGTATATGTAACTTGTCCTTTTCATAATTCCAACACAAATGTCATAGTGTATATTTTTCAATAGGCTGTTTCAGCGATGTTCATTCTATGGGAACCACTCTTGTCCCAGGACAGATGCTATCCAGAACAGTGCAGCAGATACAACCATGAGAAAATGGAAAGCAGGAGTTCATGTATCCCTAGGCCACAAGCTCAGATGTTACTTTTACAGAATGATTCATCACCAGAGCACTAGGTTTACATGCTGAAAAATGCTGAGCACTTAAGTACTACCCATATATGAAGCTCCCAGATCAGACAAGCAAGTTCAAGCATTCTTTCCCTCTGAGTATGTTTTTACATAAAATTTTGCCCACTAAGATTCTGCTTATTTTATTCTGCTTCTCACTCCCCTCCCCCAGCAGAAGCTTCCACAGGCTGCATCAAAGTGATTCTTTTAAATCTCTGTTCCAGTAACCTGAATCTCTGGTTCCTTCCAAATTTCTAGCTGTTCAACACAGAACTCCTCTGTATTAGTTACGTCACTCACATTGCTGAGTAGCTTTTACTGAATTGTCTTAATTCCTAGTCACTGGGAAGCTGTAAACTGCAGCCTCTAGGGTTTCTGCTAACACTGCATTATTATATAAGAAGCATTGCTCATTTGCACTTTCCAATGGTAACTTCCTCGCACCTCTTCTCACCCCCAATCATTTCCTCACTATCTTTCTAGGCTTTCTTTGTTTCTTTTGTTACATTATATACTAATATTCTATTTCAGCTATTATTAACTCCATAAAGATCACTCCATAATTTACAAATTAAATCAAAGATTACTTTTAGTTATTGTACTTACTCATGAGTCTGTTTTTGGGCATCATTTCTCCAAGAATAATACTTTTTCACGTGATTTGGCTTTGATTTTATTCAGGATTACAAACACAACATGAGTGGATAGCAATTAGATTGTAGTATTTTAAATGTCAAGGAGTTTTTTGCTAGTGTCATACAGTGTAAGACTCAAAATGTTACTTTATTTAACAATGTTGCTGATACTGAAATCAGATTGTAATCAGAAGTTTGAAATTAAAAATGTAGGCAATCAAAGAGAATTAAATTCACATTGAAAGCTGAGAGAAATAGTGGAGAGGCAGTTCTCAAATGTGGTATTTAGTGGCTCACATGGAGGTAATGATACATGTTAAAGGGGTACTGGGGAGAGCGGGCACTATTCTAATACCTGTACCTGTTTGCCTTTGTGTTTTCCTTTCCCAACCTTAATTCCAGCCTTGTTCTTCATGGTGCATATTAGCTTACTACTTTCTAGGATTTCAGAATTATCCTTCTCTTCCTCTCTTGTAGTTTCTGAATTCATTTTGACTTTCATTTTGTCATATTTCACTGCTATAAAAATATCTGATTACTTTGTAGTTGAAGTTGAATATTTTTAGGAAATGTTACTATGTAGTAGCAGGATACTAGTCTTTGAAGATGGTATCAGTTTATAGTGCCTTAACTTGCAATTTTAGTCTTACTTATGTGAAACATAGTGAAGCTAAATATGTAAAACTCCAGCTTCTTTGCATGTGGAAATGTAATACTAATGTAAAAAGACATAATGTACAAAACAGAATCCACTACTAAATATTATTTATGCATATGCTATCTTTTTTAATTGCAAAAATGCAATATTAGGGTAATAAGACATCAAGAAAAAATAGTATCCTACATTTATTATTTTACATGCACATCTTCTCTTCCTTTTATTCTTTTTTATTTTATTTCTTTTTAGATGGATGTTTGATCTTCTGATGGAGAATGTTTTATCATTTCCAAGCAAAAGGAACTCCTTTCAAGATCTAGTAATCATAAGCAAAGCTAGACTTCTAATTAATTTTTTAAAAAGAAATCACTTCAGTATGGAGAAAAGTAGCAGATCATGGTAACAGGTAATTTAATTCACAATGAACAACCGTGTGTACCATGATTCCTCACTGGACCATTAAGTGCAAAGTAAATTCTTACTTTGTTGTTAAGGTATCCTTAAAAAAATGGCAGCACCTTTATCCACTCATCTTTTTTTGTCCATAAAGAAATTGAAGTACTGCCGCGGTCCAGCCGGGCTAGGTCCACAGAGTCCCCAAAGGTGGGCTGAGCGTCGGCGCATGAAGAACAGACACACAAACAGCTCAGAGACTGCTTGAATCTGCGTTTATTGCTTCTACTACTATGACTACCATTACTATTACTACTACTTTTGCAAGCTCTAACAGAATAATATATACTTTCTTTTTTGGCCAGGGTGGAAAGTTTAGATAAAAGAATGCAATCGACAGGTGTCTCTATGGTTACATGGTTTCTATGGTTACATGATTTGTCAGCATAGGCAGAAAGTTTTAATTTAGTTAAAGACCTTGAAGCGTGTTTTTGCTACTAATAAATGCTCCATTGTGGTAACCTAACTAAAAACCTGCAAAACACAAAACCATATTCAGCCCTGATTTGGCCCCCCCATCTCTCTGTGATGTTCTTGCAGCTGCAAGGATGTGCTATCTACCCTGTCTCCCTCAAAACATAGTAGCATATTGGCCTCTCTGTATAGAGGTTCCCAGACAGCCCCAGACAGCTGGTCATTACTATTATCATTAAAGGCTCCCAAACTTCTAATATAACCTTGATCTTGGTCTGACTCAATGTCAGACAGTTACACCATTTGTAGAAAAACATTTTCTAAATTATCCCTTTGTTCTTAGGGAGTTTCTGTACTTTGTTTACTAAATTTGTGCATGAGAAAGAAGGAAAGAAATTCTCCAAACTGTGTCAGAGCACAAATTAACACAGTAGTTCCCAAGAAGCATTAACCCATTCCACAAAGCCAATTTTTATGTTGCGACCTTTTCTCAGAAGACACTGTCCGTATTTGGATCTTGTCAACAGAACACGGGTCTGTGTTTGGACCTTGTCAACGGAACACTGGCCTATGTTTTTTCATGCTTGGACTTTGTCAACAGAACATGAGTAGAAAAGGGCGCAGCAAAGTACAAATCTATTTACCTCAAAAGACACACACTTTACTCGGTCAAATAAAAAGGTTACTTCTCTAACAAATCATCAGAAAGAAATTCTCTCTTTTATGAATGCAATTCTTAGTTTAAAATGGAAAATTGCTGTTGTGTACACAGGTTAAAATCGTATTTTAAAATATATTGTAGTTTGAAACACAATCTATTGACGTCTAGAGCCAAAGAAAAGGAAAAATTCAGGTTATAAATAATCTGCTGTGCATTGAAGCTTAGATGTTGAAAAGAAAATGACACACTATAAAAAGCAAATATGTGTGCAGCATTGTTATTTTAACATATGTCAAGAATAGAGACAAATAAATGGTAAAATAAGGCAAAGAGCAGGACAGTATGAAGAAACAAATTAACAGCAAAATGTCCAGTATCTAATGCCCTCTTGACAACATATTGGGTTGCAGAAATGAATTGCATACTTTTCTATTATAAATGTGTACTGTAGTATAATAGTGGGCATCTGTATCTCTCAGCAGCTGTCCCTGGCAAACACAGGAAACCACGTTTCATTTGGGATGGTGAAGGGAGATGGGTGTTCCTGTGTGAAAAATTGTCACACCAAGATTTTTACCCACACAATATTCTATGTAATGGTTTCTGTGTGTTTTTGTGGTGTCATCGAGGGTAAAAGGTACCCAAACCAATCTTCTGTTATATAAAAATGTCATATGGCATATTGGAATGTGGTTGTGGCTCACAGTAGCTGCACCAGAGAAACCAAGAATACAGTTTGGAACAATGTCACATGAAAAACAAGATTTGCAAGTTTTAGAGGAAGTTGAAAGTGAATCATCAGATGACTCTTGCATGGATGATGATGATGGTGATGATGATGATGAATTTAATGATGGGCATGTGATTCAAAGTTCCTGTGACAGAGTTGGGGATTAGCTCAGTTGTTTAAGCACCTGCCTGGCAGGCACAAGGCTGTGAGTTTAATCCCTGGTACCAAAAAAAAAAGTTCCTGTGGTACAGTGAAATGGAGAAAAAGTTGACTGATATATACACAGGAATGAAGACCTTTATTCAGATGCAAATAAAACAACATATGAATATATATTTGTCTAGTTGAAAAAGTACCAAACGATCACACAACCAAACAGAATAATCCAGCATCAGAACTAGGTCTGAAAATATAATCAAGATATTGGCAGGTATGAAACCTATTGAATGGAATGCAAAAAGTGCCATTCAATGTTGCAAATTGCTTGTAAGAGAAAAAAATGCTACACGATGTTGTGAAATACACAAATGATGATATACAAGTAAAACTTTCTATATGCACTGATAACCATACTCAATAATGTATTTATTATGACTCCTTACTAGCTGAACTGAAAGCATTCAAAATGTCTGCTGCACTTAGCAAGGATTTCTCACGGTAATCTCAGAAATGTAAAAGACTGATAGAGAAAAAATAAGTGTGGGCTTCAGGCTGGTAGAATGATAATGACATTGAAGGGGTTTGGTTTCATTCAAAATTGCCTGAGGTTAGCCAGTCATATTAGCATACACCTCTAGTCACAGTACTCAGGAAGCTGGGACAGGAGAATTCTTACCAGTTTGAGTCCAGTCTGGTATAGTCAATTCAGGGCCAGGCTAAACTATAAAGTGAGACCCTGTCTCAGAAATAATTGCCTGATGTTTGATAGAAAAACCACAGACCTAGAAACAAAAAGAAATGTTAATCTTGCTGCTATTCACTCACAGTTTGAGAGTTTTGTGGGTAATTATCAAGCAATTTACACACCATCTGTATACATGATGATTAATGAACATCACGTAGCATTCATTCACAGTTGCTGAGCTTTAGGCAATATTTTCCAAAAATGCCTTCAAAATGTGGTATAAAAATATATGCACTGGTAGATGTGAAGAAATATTATACTTTTAGTTGAGAATATTTGTCCCAGGATGTAGCAATAAGGTCTTTATTTATATAGAAACAAACCAAAAGATGTGAGCAAACATGTTACTCTCATTTCCGTAACTAATCAGAATGTGACATTTGATAATTGGTTTACCAGTTTCCCATAGACATTACATTTGGTAAAAGAGCATGAGTTGACCAACATAGGATCTATATGCAAGAACAAAGCAAAAATTCCCAATGGAATATTGAAATTTCTAAAAAGAATTATATAGTACAATCTTTGGATTCGAGAAAGATAAAACATTAGTCTTGTATAAGGCAAAACCAAAACAAAGCAAAAACAAAAACTGGTGCTACTGATGTCCACATTGCACCATGATGGAAAAATTGACTGGAACACCTTGAAAAAACATAACAAGATGGTAACTTCTTACAAAAAAAAAAAAGAAAACTAAAAAAAAACCCAAAAAAACAGAGTAGCTATTGCTGATGAGTTACGAAGCAACTATGATGTCATTTGAAACACAAAGTGTAGCAATTGCTTGTTTTATTTGATCCTAAACATTGGCATAAATAGTTTGATACTTTACAAAGGAAATAGTGAGTGCAAAATGTGATGGAGAAATTTTCTTAGAGGATTGGAACTAACCCCAGTAAGAGATCGTTTAAAACAGAAAAAGAACAAAACGTTTCTGCCTAGGGTACTCTGCAAAAAAATTGTGGAACACATTGGAGAGCTGACAGGTGAACAGGTAGTACATGTTCATGGCATCTGCACATTCCATGCACAACTATCATTTACACAGATAGCACATATGTCTTGTTTTCCTGTCCTTTTTTGAAGGGCACAATTGACATCTTTTTGGTTTTCCTGTTGTGAGGTAGATCTTTGTGATGTTATACTTGCCTGTTTACTTGTCAGGAGTTTCTGTGGTAGATTTTTGTTTGTATTTGCATTGCAGTTCGCATAGGTTTTAATTTCTGATGTTATCTTTTAGATTTTCTAAGCAAATACACAGCTTATGCTAAAATGTTCATGTCTATTCTAAACACTCCTTATACGTTGGTATTTTATTTTATTGATGTCTTACTTTCCTGCTAAGTGCATGTTGTACAACACAGTAAAAAGCTCCTGACAAATAGAAAACAAGAGAGGTGACAAGAATGACTTGCGACACAGGAAAAGAAAGCTAAGCTTATGCACTGTCTGTGTGAGAAGGGTGCCTGGAACATGCAGTTGTCATGTGTGAAGGCTTTCTTCGGTGTGATAATTGAAGTAAATATTTTTGATAGAGTACTGTTAGTATTTTTATTGAAGTTCATATAGGAATTTATTTCTGTTCCTATTTTTTAGACTTTGTACACCAAAAGACAGTTGATGTTGAAAATTTTGATGTTTTGTTATAAAGTCAATAAACATTAAAAATTCAATACTTTATTTTTTGATATTTTTCCTGTTTAAGTACTCATTGTTTAATATAATAAAATATAAAACTAAAATTAGTACTTCATCAATTGAAATATTTTAAAGAATAAACATAGGTACTATAACATCATCAAAATGCTCTTTTAACACAAAATTGGTGTAGTCCCCCAGGAGCTATTCCCAGTCAACCTAGATTTCTTTTACCTGAGGACTACTATGATCATGATTAGATGCTGGCTACAGAATGTAAAGCTGGCTTGAAACTCCCTCAGGGTAAATAAGAAAGAGGTGCCAGGTCAAAAATAAAAATATGAAGAAACAATTTTAAAATAATTGTTAGCACTTTAAAAGAAACCTAACACAGTTATTTTTAAGTAATTTAAAGTATATCCATAATATGCCAGAATATTTATGTTTTTGCCAGTACTGTTGAAAAGATAGCGGCCTGAATATTCATTAAACCACTATATTTCTTGGTTTTGCTCTTCCTTCTTCTGTAACAGTCTTTTTAAAATGCATCTTATTACATGAGAATTTACAGATAGGTACGCACATCTTAAACTCAGGAACTGAATGATTTTTTCCTTATGCACTTATATGTAGAATCAATATATTCATCAAACAATCAAATATGCCTGAATCTTTAAGGTTCCTTTGGACAATTTCTAGTCAACAACATCAAGGAAAATGACTTTTCTTTTTTCTATTATTATAAATCAGTTTTTCCTTTTTTAAAATTTTTTTATTTAACAGAAAAAAAGACACATATAAGAAAGACGAAAAGCAAAAGAGTCATACAAATGACTAGAGTGAATGCACAACAGTAACATTACAGGTTTACAATACAGGATGATAGAAACTTGACAATGGTTGCAATATTGCGTGTCGTTATCTTCAAAATGGTTGTTTACATTAACAGATATAGACATGTAAAATTGATCTAATCATATGAGTATTAACTGTTCTTTCTCAATAACTTATACATTCAGTAATATGCTCATTTTAGTTATCTTACATATACATATATACAGATTTATATATATTCCTTTTCCCTTCCCTCTTTTCTCCTTTTCCCTTCCCAATTACTTTTGCTCTTCAAGCAGTTTTTTTACCCTTACCTAGTATTTATTATGAATTTTGGATCATATATACTTTTTCAGTTTCTTACACTAGGGAGACAATATGGTATTTACACATGTTGGCTTGATTTATGTCACTTATGAGTATGGTCTCAAGTTGTGACCATTTACTTATAAAAGTCTCAATGCAATCTTTCTGAACAGCTGAGTAGTACTCCATTGTATAAAAATACCATATCTTTTTTATCCATTCTTGGATTGATGGGCACTTGGGTTGTTTCTAAGATCTGGCTATTACAAATTGGGTTGCTATAAACATGGGTGCACAAATATCACTGTGGTATGATGTTTTCAATTCCTCTGGGAAAATGCCCAGAAGTGGGATAGCTGGGTTGAATGGGATCTCTAATCCTAACTTCTCGAGGAATCTCCACACTGATTTCCACAGTGGTTGCACCAGTCTACACTCCCACCAACAGTGGAGAAGAGTTCCTTTTTCCCCACAGCCCTTCCAGCATTTGTTGTTGGTTGATTTTTGAATCTTGGCCACTCTTTCTGGAGTGAGATGGAATCTCAGTGTTGTTTTAATTTGCATTTCCCGAATGACCATTGATGTTGAACATTTTTTCATATATTTATTTGCCATTTGTATTTCTTTGTCTGAGAAGTGTGTATTCATCTCAGATGCCCATTTTTGGATTGGGTCCTTGAATTTTAGGGGCCTGATTTCTTTTAATTCTTTATATGTT
>RJWM01046926.1:0-12085 GCA_004363535.1 Dasyprocta punctata
AGAAATGGCCAAACCTGTAAAATAAGCAAATGAAAATTTTCACTCCCTTGGTCAACAGTTGCTGAGCAATCATTATGAGCAAAGAATTGTGTTAAGTGTTATGGGAGACCCAAAGATTAGGTACAGTGACCTCCTACTAAGAATTCTGTGACGTAAGACACATACACAAATAATTATGGGTGCAGTATATAAAGAGATAAGCACTATAAAGAGATAAAGATGGTGGAAAAAATGTTTTGAAAGCTCAGAGGAAGAGTCTGTCTGGCCTAGAGGACTAGGAGGAGGGTAGAGGGGGAATCTTACCTAGTGTTAGTCTTGAAAGGTGGAGATAGTTTTAATAGGCAATAATGTTGATAGTGAGAGAGGGATTAGAGAATAAAAAGATGGAAAAAGTGAGCGTTCTCAGTTGGGAAAGAGACACATCCAGCCTAACAAGCAACAATGAAGAAAGCGGGAAGCCTCCCTGGATGCTTCGCATGAGCTCTTAACAGAAAACCATAAATAACATCAAGCAAGAATCAAGCCATACAAGGAAAGGAGACAAAAACAGCTCCTAAGAATACGGAAACCTGAGCCGCCCAGGGAAGGAAAAATGCCCACGGAGGAGCAGAGTGGAATGGACGAGGCGGCGATCAGAAGAGGGGGTGGGCGTCACGCTCATAATTCCTCAAGGTCAGTATCAGGGACAGAAACAGGCTGCAGCAACAGCGAAAAGAGATCGAGGGCCATTTATTAATTAAAAGAGACAAGACGTACCTTATTCCAGTGTGTAGTTTTACTGTGTTTGAATTCTGATTCAAACTGACAAACACTGGGGGTCATTTATGAGACAACTGAGTACAATATATTTGGACATAAGAAATTATTGTAATTTTAAGTTTTGTTTATTTTTTTAAAGAATCCTTATCTTTTGGAGGCACATCCTGACATATTTATAGATGAAATGATGTATGGGGTGGTTTTCAAAATAATACAGAGTGAGGGAAAGGTCGGGATGAAGCAAGATTGGCCGTGACATGATCGTGATTGCAGCTAGGTGTAGAGGTCCCTTATACCTCGCTGACTACCTGAATGAAGCAAACTGTACCGGAGTGTAGTCCAGGACTGCACTTCTTTGGGAAAGGCCCCGCCCCATTCGTCCCCGTATCTGGTCCCCCAAGCTGTCCACGTACGGGGTCTCAGCACTTTCTCTGTTCCTCCCGGAAATCCAGTAGCCTCGCCTATCACAAGCTGCGTGCTCTATTCTTCCCCAGGCTCCATAGCCAGCGTTGAGCCCTCAGACGTTATCCACGGCCTTTGGCCCTGGCCCTGCGGCCGCCCGGCTCTCCACCCCACCCCCGACGGCCTGGGGCGTTTGGTTGCGTCCCGCCGCCCACCCCGGGAGCGCGTCCGCGTCGCCATGGCGACGCTGAGAGCCAGCGCAGGCGCTAGCCGAATCCTGCCTGGGAACGCTCTGCAGTGTGAGCGGGCTCTGGGGTGGCCCAGAGGCGGCCCAGCGCCACTGCAGAGTTGCTGAGGCAGTCGGAGCCCCGGGCAAGTTCAGCCCCAAGTCAGCCCGGGCCGGGTCGGAGCAGAAGTCGGGCCCGAAGGGTTTGAAAGAGGACGGGGTGGCGCTTAGGCCGCTGAGGAGAGGAGGCCTGTAGTCAGGCCCACAGGGGCTTCCGGGTGAGAGGAAAAGGCCAGGAGGCAGGGGGGTGGATGGCAATCGCGGCAGGCAAACTGCGTGAATACCTTTTAGATCTTTACCCTCTCGAAGTTGAGGCCGGGATCTTGAGGAACCAGGAGATGGAGGAAGGGCTGGGGTTAAATAGAACAGCCTTCAGGGATACTAGTCAGGGCGCCAGTGCGAGGGGATGGAGCGGAACTCACAGCAGAAACTTTTCTGATGCTGTAGATCCTTGGGACTCTAAAGCTGTGGACTTCCTTCAGGAAAAACAGAGATTCACACATAGTTTTACATTCACTTTCGGGGGCTTCACCGAAGCAGCCTTCTGGTCCAACCAAAGGCCCCTATTTAAGGGTCTTAGTTATGGAAGATATGAGTAAATGTGGATCTGTAAAGTGCAGTTACCAGGCAATGGATCATTACTGCCAGATGAGAAATAGACACAGTCATTGCTAAAGAATGCTGGAGGGTATTGGGGACTAAGGGGATTTCATGAGAAAACGGGCTTCAGGTGAGTACGTTGAGGGAAGGTGAGGCTCACAGAGGAGTGCGGCAGCCTAGACTGAGAGCTGCAGAGGCCCTGAGATGGTACCCAGCTCTCCACGCCTGGCCGACCATTGACTTCACTATCTCATCCCGATAGCAAGGAGGACGGGGAAAGTGACCGGCCAGTGCCAGAGCCCCGCCAACAGTTAATCCAAGTGATGAAAGGATCCACAGTCACACACCTCTGAGAAATCTCAGGAAGAGGCGTCCTGTTAACTGCTTGCCTCAACATTTTCCAAATTTGTTTCACTGTGGGAGCCTTCGTGTGCTCGCAAAGTATCTCACGAGAACATTTTGAGGAAAGCTCTGGAGGACCGTGGAAGGGTTTAGAGCAGTGGCACCGCCCTGGGTTATGATGTGTGATGTAAGAAGGTGAAAGGGAAGGCTGAGTGTGGAGATGGAGTGGCTCACAGAGACAAGAGGTGGGGAGGGCCTGAACCACAGTAAACCAGGCAGTCACAAGGGGTACGTGTGTCAGAAATGAGGTGGACAAGTGCACAGGGATGGTTATACTGCTGCTCTTGTGTCTCCAGGAAAGAACCTTTGGCTGTAGAAAAGACTCATTTTTCTTGATCAAATGGCAGCAGTGAAAGCCCCCAGCCGAGAATTAAAGAATGTGGAAGACTCCTTCAGTAATGAAATGCCCCTCCTTTTGAAGAGCCTAGTGGAGGAGCCCAAGAGAAGAGCAGAAGTGCCTAATCACCTCCTGGAATCAAGTAGGTGTTTAGGGAACAGACGTGCTTTACAGCTTATGTCTTCCCAGGGGATCCCGAATCCAGAAAGCCTAATGGAATTTAGGTGCCGGTTTATCTATATTGGTTTATAGGCTCATAATAGGTTATTTTTACTATTAAAAACAATTGTTCTGTTTTCATATAGCCACTTGAGTGGTAGATTTTTATAGTGTAAATTATGCCCCAAATTCTATATCTGCCCTGTCTACCTCTGCTGCCTGTTTCTCAGCCTCATTGGTCACAGTACTTCCTCCCTGGCCATATGCTCCTCCTGTCCGTTTCCTTTCTAGAAGCCTGACTCATCTCTGTCCTGCATGAATACTCCCGACAGTTCTCCTTGCATACAGATTAAAGTTGTTTGATCTGCAGTTGACCAGTGCCATTCCCAACTCATCCCCAGCTCCACCACGGGTTACCCTGCTGCTCCAGACCACCAGTATTTTACACCTTGCTGCCTCTTTCTACACTAGCACTGAGCCTCCAAACACTGAAATATCCTATAAACAGGGTAATCAAAAAATACAAGTGTTTAAGTTTAGAAATGTATTACAGTAAAAGACATGGCCCTCAAAATACTCTCCCTTACTTCAAACACGCTCGTCCCATCATTCTTTCTTAAGTAGTTCTGTAAATCTCCTTTCTTGTCTTTACGAGGCGTAATAAAAAATATAGTGAATGCATCTGCCAAGTGCCATCCAACAGAAAGGCAGGCTCATAAAAATGTTACAGTGTGTCTGCATCCGCCTTACTCACCAGATCTGGCACTGTGCAACTTCTGGCTCTTCCGCAGAGCCAAACTGACCATGAAAGGTAACCATTTGACTTAATTCAGGATATTGAGAAAGCCATGCAACTAAAGACATTCAAGAAAGAGGACTTCCAGAACTGCTTCAGAAAATGGTAAACGTGATGGGATAAGAGCGTACAAAGTGAGGGGGAGTATTGACGATTAATGGCAGTGTGTCTTTTATTACAATAATTTTTAAAATTTAAACACACTGTATTTTTGTCACTTTGTAGTTATTATGGGAAAGGCTAATCATCTTCTCTGCATTATTCTCATTGAATCTACCCACAACAATCTCCCAAAATACATTCTATTTCTGTTTTACTGTTGGGGAACCCAAGACCCATTGAAGTCCTGTAATTTTCCTGATACGGCACACTTCAGCTGGTGTTCAGCTGACAGCTCTTTGTCGCTTCATGTGATTACCCTACCCACCCTTCAAGGCCATGCTTAAATATTGAGAAATATAGCACTTGGTGTGAATCTTTGTCACTGTAGAACTTATCAAGTGCAAACTGGCATGCTTCACATCTGGGTGTTAGCAGGAAAATGCTAGTTTTGCATTTACTTTGTGGCCCTAAAACAAAAATCTTTCAAAATTAAAAAAAAAAAAAAGATGATTACTTCAGCACTAAAAAATGACCAAATAATGAGCAACAGAAATCACCAGTCCCTCTAAAATGCCATCATCACACCATTGCAGCCCTTCAGTTTGGCCCAAAGCTGATGATGTGATAAGCACTAAGAGGAAACTAGCACCAAACAATTCCCACCCACTTCACATTATCCCAGGACTGAGAAGGGGAGAGGGATGGGGTGTAGGTGTGTGTCTGTGCCAAAGCCACAAGGTTATCGTTCATAAGAAATTAGATACCGCAAGCATTCTGAAGGAGGCAAGTTAGTGGTTAGAAGCAGACGGATCTGGTTTTTGACTGTCAACTGTGGGCTAGTTTCTTAACCCTGCTAAATCTCAGCTCCCTCTTCTGCAGTGTAGAAATAATAGCGCATAGGGTTGGAGTGAGGATTATAAACAAACACACGAGAGCCCTGCCTGACACAAAACAGGAAAGAAATGAAAAAGGTCATGCAGTGGGGTCTCAGTGCCTTCTCCACGTGCTTCTGCTTCTGTCTAAATAAAAAGCTCAAAAAAGATTTATGCGAATGCCTCCACAAGCTCAACTGTTATAGCCTTGTCTTTGGAACTTAAAAAAAAAAAAAATCCATTCACATTATCACAAAGGCAATTCAAGGCTTTGTTGTCTACAGCAATACTCAGAGCTTTAAGATTATTTTACATCATGTTGTAATGCTGTCCAGAGGAAGTCAAGTAATAAAAGTTAAATGCACAGTAACACAATTAAACTCTTGGTGTTTGGATTTCTTGAATTGCATATTCATCACATAATATCAGTGTTACAGCAAAGACAGGGCATGTGGTTTTTATAAGTTGGTGTTTTATTAGAAAGATGTGTATAATGTGTGAAGAGCAAATTATTTTAGTAGGTAATAAACATGATATGAATTTGTGCTATAATGGGAGCATCTTCCAAGTGATGCTTAAAAATAGAGACAAAGGAATCCATTTTATTTGGAAACATAATTAATCTTGCTGACAGCTATAGTGTATAAAACCTTTCCTGTACTTAAAATGTCCTAAATTAAAGAGATCCCATGTTAATAGAATCTTCTGTAATTTAGTATTTCCTGTGATGTCTCAATATGTACTTATCTACCTTGTTTTTATAGAGATTTATGCCAAACTTCTGAATAATAAGGCGATACAGGCAAGACCTGGCATAGTGCATTTTGGAGGCTATCAATTAGAAAAACAGCACCAACAGGTTCTGGTAGGTACTTTTTAAGAGCTATAATTAGTTATAATAATGAAATTACATGACTGTTCTGTATTTGTATTATTCGTTTACCTAAAGAGCATCATAATCGGCTGAAATGCTAGGCTAGAAAGGTAGTTCCATGATCGTGAATTTTAAAGATGTGTTGAATCGGGAGGCTGAGGTAGGAGGAGTGTTGTGAGTTCAAGGCCCGCTTGAGCTACATCACAAGCACAAGCCTGGCCTGAGCTACATAGTGCCACCCTGCCTCAAAAAACTAGGGCTGGGAGTTTGGCTCAGTGGCTTAAGCACCTGTCTGGCAGGTGTGAGGCTGTGAGTTCGATCCCCAGTGCCGCTAAAAAAAAAAAGATGTGTTGAAAAAATTACTTCCTCTCTGCTGAAGGATCCTCCCAGGGCAAAGGTTATCCCTTTCCTGTGAGTTCGCACCAGCATTCCATTGCAGCTTTGGGGCTGGCGGCCTATGCCTAAATCAGTCATCTGGCCAGTGAGGATTTGTTGAGCTCTGAGGGAGAAGTCAGCCCTACTGAACAGGCTGCAGAAGAGACAGGTGAAATGCTGGACACAAAGTAGCCAGAGCCCACAGTGACTGAGATTTTACCATAGACACACAAGGAAAATTGGTCCTACTGTGTCCCATTCATTGACCTGGACATTGACCAGAGTCTCCCCTGTGCAAAGCTATGTGAAAATGGACCAAAGCGTTCATGTCAGCTCTCCCACCTCCATGACCTCACCAGATTCCATAGTCACACTGGGCAAGATATCTCAAACTGCGCCATGCAGGGCCTAAGGTCTGAACCAAACTGACCTCTGGGCTGTGTTGGGCTCTCTTCCTGTAGCCTCCTGAGACCCTGCGTTTGTACTGACCTTCTCCCTCTGGCCCTGTCCCTAGCCACCACAAGACTCCTTATGTGCATTTTTAAAAGCCATGTCTTAAAGGGGATCATTTTAAGGCAGAGTTTCAATTATGATGTTTGACCCTTTAGAGGGAAAACCATTACTGGAGAAAACTGAAAAATGCCAAAGCTGTCAGGAAATGAAGTTTGGGTTCTACTAGGCAGTCCTCAGTGTCGGGGAAAATGCTGTTTCTGTAAGTCCTTCTGCACTTAAGTGAGTAGGGTGAGAATAGAGCTAGGGAGAAACCTGTCTGGAGCCCAAAATTCCCTCTTAGCAAGAGGACTTGTGTTTAAAATTATGCCTAGGAACTTCTCCACCACAACCCCCAACAAAGACTTTGTTAGGAGGTGGCATCAAGACCAAAGTTAATGATTAATTTTGGAGATTGCTTTTCCTTATTGAACTTTCCTGTCTAGGTTATGGTGGGATAGATCTAAAATAAGTATTTTTCATACCTACTCACTGTTTATAAGCCAAATAGATATCAAAAGCTGTTATTGTGTGATCGATCAGATGGCCCCCAATAAAGTCTCATGCAATCATGGATGGGGCTGGGTCTGGCATTTGTGATTCGTTTGTTATCTGGTGCTGGGGTTGGAAATGTGAGTGTTGCACCCACCCAGGAGTGGAACCAATGTACAGTGTAAGGGCACGAGGAAGGAGTGTTTTTCCCTCCCTTGCTGGTTCACGCTTGCTGTTGTGGTGGCCATGAATGGCTGCCCCACCATCCATGTTGCCTCAGAGCCTACGATAAGCATAGACTGACACCCCCAAGAACTGTAGCAAATAAACCTTTCCTTCCCTAATTTTGGGTGTCAGGTATTCTGTCTCAGCAATGAGAGAAAAGTAACTAAGACAAAAACGAAAATAGAATTTTATTATTTGCCTCTTATTATACTCACCTTTGACAGCTTCACTGAAATATAATGCACATAGCATTAACTCACACGTTACAGTATTCATGCAATTCAATGATTTTTCACAGATTCACATGTTTGTGCAACCATTAGCACATTGTAAGTTTAGAACATTTTATCACCTCAAAAGGAAACCTCATGCCCAATATCAGCCCCTCCCCAGTCTCTATTCTCTCTCATACCCCTTGCCTCCACCCCACTCTAGCCTCTTCCTAGATAAGCACTCATCTGTTTTCTGAATCTAGATTTACCTATTCTGGGCATTTCATGTGAATGATATCATATAACCAGGTAATCTAGGATGAACCCATCTCAAGATTGTTGGCCTAAATTCTGTAAAGAACTTCTCTCCAATAAGGCCACATTCACAGGTTTCAGGATTAGAATGTGACATATCTTTTCAAGACCACCATTCACTCACTACAGTTTTATTTGCATTTATTTAATTACTAATGATTCTGAGTACTTTGTTATGAGTTTACTGGCCATTTGTTGCCTTCCTTAGAGAAACACCAGCTCACATCCCTTATGCATTTTATATTTAAGTGATTTGTCTCTTCATCCCCAAGTTTTAAGAGTTCTTTATATATTCTGGATAAAGTCATTTGTTGAATATATGACTAGCAAGTGTTTTATCCCATTCTGTGAGCTATCTTTTAACTCTCTTAATAAAATGTCCTTTGCAGCACAAAAGATTTTAATTTTGATTAAGTCCAATTCGTCTGTTTTTTTCTCTTGTTACTTATGCTTTTGATGTCACTTCTAAGGACCCACTGACAAATCTGAGATCATAAATATGTTCTTCTAATTATTTTATAGTTTCAGCTCTTAAATGTAAATGTGTGGTTCATTTTACTTATTGTTTTATTTTATTTTATTTTAAAGAGGATATAACAGAATAAAACCAATCAAAACAAACCAGTGCAAGAGATACAGGACTTCAAAACATTATGAAATTAACAGTAGTTACCATAATGCATTTTGATGTCTCCAAAATAGCTGCAGATAACTTCAGACATAGTATAAATCAAACAGAACAGAATAAAATAGGAAACAATGAAAACAAAACAATGCATGCAATAAAGGACTTCAAAACATGCCAGTAGTAAATCCAAAATTGCTACCATAATATATTTTGCTATTCTTTAAATAGCTTCTCCTGCCATTGGATATAACATAATCCAACAAAACAAAAGAGAATAAAACCCAGCCTAACAAAACAATGGAAATCATATAGGACCTCAAAAGACCATAGGGAATCAACGATTGCTGCAATCCTCAGAAGGAGATCCCCCCTAGATGCCACACTGCATACTGATGTCCTCTGAACCTATGATCACACCACTGGCCCTAGGCCTGCAATGTTAGTGAAACACCAAAGAGCCACAGGCATCCAACTGCATTTCACCTCGATAGCTATCATCACAGCCTGTGTTTCTCCGGATAAGCCGGTTGCTTACGAGTTGCGGGGGCAGGAGGGGATTGGTACTTCTTGTTTGCCAGGCCGTGCACCAGAAGGGGCTAGGTTCTGGCTGTTCCCAGTCCAGCCGCAGCTCACACATAATGCTGGTTCCCAGACTGGGTTTGTTCGCTGGTGCGGCCATTGTTCTCTCTAACCCCAGTCCACCAATGCCGCGGACTCCTATTTTTTATGTGTTGTGTAAATTGAGAGTTCAACTTCAATCTTACTCATGTTCCAGTGTTTTTTGTAAAGACTATTCTTTACCCCATGGAGTAGCCTTGACACTCTTGTTGAAATTAATTGACTGTAAATGTAAGAGTTTGTTTCTGGGCTCTCATTTCTACCCCACAGATCTGTATGTCTCTCCTAATGGCATTACAGCACTTGGTTACTGTAGCAATTTCACATGAATTTTATGATCAGTTTGTCAATTTCTTTAAAAAAAACAACCGCTGAGATTTTTTGTAAAGTTATGTTGTATCAATCTGGTAAGTATTGCAATGGTTTTTTTTAATGGTACTGGAGCTTGAACCCAAATTGTTGTACGTGGTAGGTAAGTGTTCTACCACCCAGCTACATCCATAGACCCTACCCCCTTTTTCATTTCAAGAAAGGGTTCACTAAGTTGCCTAGGCTGGCCTTGAACTTGTGATCCTTCTGCCTCAATCTCCCAAGTACCTGGGTGTATAGGTATGTGCCTCTAAGCCCAGATAAATATTGTAATCTTAATAAAAAGTCACAATTCTTTTTCTGACAGATGTTTTATAATTTTGTGACTAACTTTAGGGGATTTTTCACTTGTGGACATTAAGGGTAAGAGGGCTTACCTTCCTTAAAATACTTTCTTTGGAATCATATGAGTCCTATTTGACTTGCTAAGATTCCCATAGTTTCAAGAAATGTTAACATTCTTTACAGGATGTCAATTATTAGAGCCAAGAATTAACTGGTAATATAAAAAGTAACCATGCCAAAATAAACAGCAAATTTTTGAAACTGGCTCTTTTTTTGTTTGTTTAGTATAATGTCAATGATTCTAATAATGTTACTAAATTTAAAATAATTTTGCTCTCTTCATAATTTTAATTATACTAATTGTAAACTATTTATGTAATCGACCAATTTTTTTTTTTTTGATACTCTGGATCAAACTCACAACCTCACGCCTGCTAGGCAGGCACTTAGAACACTGAGTTAAATCCCTGGCCCTATTTTTTGAGACAGGGTCTCACTATGCAGTTCAGGCTGGCCTTGAACTCACTTTGTAACCCAGGCTGGTCTCGAACTCACAAGGATCCTCCTGCCTCAGCCTCCTGAGTGCTGGGTTTAAAGGCGTGTGCCACCACACCCAGCTTGACCAGTTTTTATCTATTATTTTATCAGCAATAAAGTTGTAGTGTTTGGTATATATTATGTTCTTAATAGAGGGACAGTTTTCTTCCACTTAATTCCATGCACAGTTATTAAAATATCCACTATGTACCAAATGAAGTGCTGCAACATTATGGGAAATGCTAAGGTGAACAGAATCAAGGAGTTTCCCAAGTAGTAGAAGGTGTCATGAAGAAATAAAAAAGAAAATACTTTGGGGGAGCATTTATTCCCATACACACAGAAGCAAAAAGGTGAATAGGGAGAAGACATTCCGCACATGGAGAGACATCACTAGAAGTTCAGGGTGAGCTGGCATGTAGCACATTTGAAGCTCACTGTGTAATCTGGTTGATTTACCTGGACTGTAGGATGTGTGAACTGTACAATGTGTGGCTAGAGGAAGAGAAGGTGGGAGATATGGCTTGGAATGAAAATCTCAACATACAGAACATTATTATAATTCAAATAACAGAGGAAGTTAATGGATTGTTTTTGCATACGGAAATGATGTGCTTGAGAAAAATGAGACCAATTTCATAGCGTTTTAGAGATAAATAGTGTTTCCAATCTTTTCTTTCATTACCATCCCCTAAGAAAATATTAATGAGAGAAAAAATACTAAAAAATAAGATTTTTGTCATGCAAGATTGAGCTTTGGAAGGTCCTAAAGCCATTGTAATACTTAGATTGTTTTATCCTCCTGGAAAGCAACTTTCACTGCCTCAGTGGGTGTTGTCACGCCTGTTGAGAATGCATGGGGAGCATGAGAATTTGATTTAACTATTAAAAAAGATCTGAAGCCTCAACTCTGCTTCATTCTTCTGGAAAACAGAAGAACATCTGTCATTTGTATTGCCAGTCCCTCAGCACCTACCACAGTGTCTAACACACAGAAGACACTCAACGAATGCTTCAGAAGGAATCGTATTGAATATAGTTTCTTGGAAGAGATTGACTTGGCAAAGGCTCACTAATCACACCATTTCTATCAGGCATTAAAGCAAACAGAAACAGATAAAAGTACAAAATTACTTCATCCTAATAACATTCTGAGAGATACTGGAAGAGCCAGCCTTCTGTTTCTATCAACAAAGTTAAGCGAAAGCCTAAAGCGATTACCTTGAGATTCTTGCCAAACAAGGAGGAAAATCCAACAACTCTGTTTTTATCTTGATCTTGCTACAGGAAGCAAATTGCCCAAGAGTGAAATGATTGAATGTGTGTTTAAAACCACAATAAATTGTTCATTAACGTTTGAGATCGATCCAAGTCTGGCTAAAGGAATCGACCATTTTACTTGCATTCATATTGAAATCACTGCTTTCAAGTACTTTAAAATTTGAAATAATGGTCCCAGTGTTCTCAAAATCAAGACCTCTTACATTACTTTTCCTCTTCGAGGAAAGATTTTTGCCTGGGAAATTATTAAGTAAACAACCCCTCAATTTTCCTGTTGGCAGCCGCAAACAAAATTGTTAGCCTATGAAGCCTTATTTTAAATAAAGAAATGGTTCCTTCTGCCTTTTTAAATAATAACATTACTTTTTAATTCCCTATTGTAGCCTTTAAGGACCCCCAAGATCTTCCTTTTCAAAATTAGGGCAGTGAATCCTGATGGTTTCCCTGCAGGGCGTGGGAATGGGGGGGGAGTTGAAAGCGTAGTACAAACACAGCACAGCATTCTAGAGCATCAGCTTTACTCTCTGCAGTGCAGAACAAAATTTTAGGGTAGAGTGCATGACCAACACACATGTTAAGGTCCAACACTTCTAAGGTAAAACAGCATATAGAGGGCTGTTTGAAATTGGGCCCCGTTCTCTGGGGTGAGGTACTGATTTTCTCCGAGATG
>RJWM01046927.1:0-12116 GCA_004363535.1 Dasyprocta punctata
AAACAAACAAAAAAAAACAAGACAAAATCATGACTTGTAACAGGGAACAAAGTGAATTCCTAAAAGAAACACAAGTTAAATTTCATGTTAAGTGACAAACCTGAAAAGGTTTTGTTTTATTATATAGTTCTTCATAAAGGACACGCCATTTATTAACTTGCTCAGTTAATTCCGCCAGTACGTTTTCTTTCTCAGCTTTTCTGTATGGGAAAATTAAATTGAAAAACAATTAGAAAATTATTCTTTCTCAGTTTACTAGAAAACATAAGTTCCAAATCTAGATTACCTTGCTTCTTCCTCTTCTTTTTGCCTCCTAAAGTCTTCCTCTTGTTGTTTGAGTTGGTTCTGCAAATCGGTTATGTTTTTAAGAGAAGAAACTGTGATTTCTTTCATTTCTGCTTCTTTCATAGCTGACTTGTTCTGCAGATCTTGAAGCAACCTTAGGTTTGAGATAGAAAAATCAACTAAATATTTTATAGCTATTTTAATTATCTTTTCCTTTTCTATTAAAAAATAAATCACCTCAAGAACTTATTTAAGAAATGTAATTTTTAAAATGTATAAATTTACAAATTTGTAATTTAAGATGGCCAAAAGCAAGAGCAAGCCATGGGATAATTCCTTCATCACTTACTAGCTGGCATTCAACATTAAACTGTCTTAATGTTGCTAAGGCGACAGAGGTGAGCAGGCTCTATGACTTACACATACCTCTCATATTCTTGATTCGTGCTCTCAGTTTTCAGTATTTTATGTTGAACATCTTCTGTGTTCTTTTCAGCATTGGCCACTTTTTCCTGTAGTGATGCATTCTCCAGCTTAAGATCATTGATCTCATTAATTATTAATGCTTTATAGCTTATTAAAAAGAAAAAAAGGCATTTTTCTAATTACTAAATAAATGACAAATACATAACTGATTAGTTTACATTTATGCAGTTTTTGGTAAAACATATTCATGCACACATGTAGGTAAGAATTCAGTGTTATGAAGTAACTACTAATGAATTTACATGGCATTTTTGTACATTCAAAGAAAAAAAAATCAAGTGACTATTATGTGAAAGTATGCACACAGAGATGAAGAAAAAACCTACCACATGTGAGTACTACTTCAAATATATACCCTGCAATCTCTGAATCTACTGTCACAGAGTTTATAGTCCTGAAGGGAAGATGGGAAATGCTTTTCTGTCATTCTTCATAAAAATTGGATGAATAAACATACAATTAAATTGTAAATGTTGTAAAGAGAAAGTACAAAAACTTTTAAGCTGATAGAACAGCAGTGATGGTGAACCTATGGCACCAATGTTATTTTTCTTTTCAAACAAAGGATGTATGAGTTGTTTTTTTAAACTAAAACCTCAGTGTTCAAGTTTAATTGCAGTTTTGGCGCTTTGCGATAAGCGAGTTTTGTGTTGCAGTTTGGGCACTGGTCTCTATAAGGTCTGCCAGCACTGAAATACAGGATTCTACATGTTGGTGGGTGATTTGAAAAATGACTTTTTGAGAAAATGATCCTTAACTTGAGTGGTGATGGGTAAAGAGTTCGCTAGGCAGTTAGCAGAAAGTAGTTCAGAGGATAAAGATGACAGGAGCTTAGAGGCAGTCAAAAGGAAGTCCATTAAGCGGTGACACTAGAGCTAATGAGAAAGAGGGGCAGGAGAAGTTAGAGGGACAGGAAGGATTATCACAGCAGGGGACAACGGGCACTGAATAAAGGAGGGTCATTAAAAGTCTCTTATGTAACTATGTAGACTACTCCAGAGATAGAGGGATAGATTGTGGAAGTGGCTGGAATAGAAAATTAGTAGATCAATAGGAAGATAATATCAGCCCAGTAGGCAATAAAAAATGCTTGAACTGAAGAGTTGGCAATAGAAAGAAAAATGTGAGAGTTCTTTTGCAAGCAGAACAGAAAAATGTTGCAGGTAGAAAAGAGAAAACGATCAAGGGTGTGTCTAAATGTATAGAATGAGAAGGTGGGAAGATAAAGATGTCACTGACTTTGATAGAAAATGACAATAAAAAACAATGAGTTATTTTGGACAGGTCAATGCTAGGTTACAGTGAGATAGCTATTTGAAGATATTGAGAAAGTAGTTAGTTACAGACTATAGCTAAAAAGACAGGTCTGCTTTGGACAATCTTTTTTTTTTTTTTTTTTGGCTTTTTGAGACAGGGTCTCAGTATGCACTTCAGGCTGGTCTTGAGCTCATTTTGTAGCCCAGGCTGGTCTCAAACCTGCAACAATTCTCTTGCCTCAGCCTCCCAAGTGCTGGGATTACAGGCGTGAGCTACCATACCCAGTGTGCTTGGGAGAATTTTGATGCTATTAGCACAAAAGATTATATATGTATACATAAGATACGTAAGATATATGTGTATCTCTATAATTTACATTTATGTTGATAGTGAAATTACACAATGGGAAAAATATCTGGAAGCACTATTTTTCAAACCACTGAAAATGTAAATTCCTTTAGAGGACTGACATTAGCACTAAGTACATACGTATCTCTATAATTTACACTGATGTTGAGACAACAATTATAAGTGAAATATAAGCAAGTATAAATTATACTTCTGCCAAAATATATTATATGTAGGAACAGAACAATAGGGAAAGAAGGTAGTATTAATGAACAGGTGGTAGGAATTGGTTATTCATAGGGAAAAACAGAAACAGATTTAATCACTATGGATACATAAATTAGTTTTAGATGGAAAAAATGAACAGTAAAACTTTCAGAAGAAAAATAGGTGAACATCTTTACACTCTTAGGATAGAAACTAAAGATATACTATATAAAGTTAACCACATTAAAAAAAGAATTTTCACTCATCAGAAGAAACCATAAAGAAAATAAAAAGACAAGCCACACCATGAGAGAAAATAGTTATAATCTATAATACTGGCCAATTAATCATAACATATAATCAGTTTACACTTAGCACACTGTCAAAATGAAAAAGTCTTATTCTTTGGTGAGGGGTGAACTAGTAAGAAAAAGAACCCCAAAATCCAAAGTAAGAATTAATACATAAATTGTGGTACGCTCATGCAATATTCACAGTAGCAACCACAAGCAAACAATAGCCTTGGGCAGCCATGTAACCCAATCCTACAAAAATACATCATAGAGAATGAAAAGGCAAGTCCCAAGAAATGGTATGATGATGTTTTCTGGTGACACTCAGAAAGAAGCAAAATTAAATAACGTAGTATTTACATAGGAAAAATGTGAGGAAACAATACAGGAAGGTTTCAAAATAGTGCTGTCTGTTCAGAGATAGTATTGAGAAAGAACTCAGACTGATTATCAATTGCTGAATTTTTTTGACTAAATGTGTTCTATGAGTTCCTGTGTATTGATTTTATATTTATTCTTTGTAATTTTTGTACAGAATTATACATACTTTTGTATCTACTGAATATACTAAGAACCTTCTTCCCCAAATGAGCTAAAGTAAATAAAAAAAAGAGAAAATAACAAATAGATGGGACAGGATACAGAATAGATGGGAAGTAGATACAGAATTGAATTTTACATTAACAATGGCTTTGAGAATTAGTAATTTAAACATGTGCAGAAGGTGGCGAAGGAAAAAAGATTTGTTTTATTTATGCATTTTAAAAATGAGTGCACAGTAACATGCACTCATACTAACTGGAAAAAGTCCAGTAGAAAATTTGAAAATCATAAAAGAAAAGAAATAAATAACAGAATGAATTCACTGAAAGTTAAAAGCCAAAGAAATTGTCTAATTGGTAGAAAAAATATAAACGTGGAGTTTTATAAGTTTGGTGATGAGATAAAAGTATTCCAATTCTTCTTTTTTTGGTACCGAGGATCGAACTCACAAACTCAGCCCTCCCAGGCAGGTGCTTACACCACCGAGCTAAATCCCCAGCCCTATTTTTTGAGACAGGGTCTCACTATGCAGTTCAGGCTGGCCTTGAACTCACTTTGTAAACCAGGCTGGTCTTGAACTCACAATGATCCTCCTGCCTCAGACTCCAGAGTGCTATAATTAAAGGCATGCGCCATCACGCCAGGCTAGCATTTCGATTCTTTAAGCAAAATGATGGCATCAGGAAAAGAACTGTCAAAAGTCTGTGAATGTGTACAGTTTGAATTGGAGGCAGGAAATAGAAATGGCTATACAAATATGGTAAGATTACCAGGTTCCACTAAATGCCCACTTATAGCTGGTCCTTATGGAATATAAACTAATACATGTAACTGCTTTGCTCCCCCATTTCTGTAGGAAAAATACTTTTTATGGTTTAACATTAGATTTGATGGTGGATGCTTCTGAGATAAATACCTTTCAAATTCAGCAGTAACATCTCCAAGGTTTTGCATTGTACTATTACACTTTTCTTGCAAAATCAGGGTAGCTTGAATGTGAGCAGCATGATTCTTCTCCAGCTCAGCTTCTTTCCTTAAAAAAGACGATCCCCCAAATTAGAAGGTAAATAACTACAAATTATTACTCTAAGGCCAATATGTAGACATATTCATCTCTGCATTAATTGCTGCATCATTTAGAACCAAATTATAACTTAACTCTCAGAGCATGTTTACTTTTTAATATAGTAATTTATCTATTAGCTTTATAGTTCCTGCTTATTGTCCTTTGTTTTCATAAAAGTTTACTTAGTACTAAATTTATCTTTATATTGTATGCAGTTATGCACCTTGTTTTAAAATTCGGAAAAAAAATGGGCATGGTATTACACATTTTTACTCCCAGAACTCTGGGAAGCTGAGGCAGGACAATCCCAAATTCTGCCCACACCCAGGCAACTTACCAGCCTTATGAGAGACACTGTCTCAAATTTAAAAATTAAACTTAACAAGCAAACAGAAGTGGCAGAGGACTATTTTGTTAAGAATCAAATTACACTTAATAACTCAAATATGTGTAGTAGAGAAGGAAGGAAGTACACTGTCAAGGAATATGGAAATGGAGTAAAAAAAAGACAAGATCTCACTTTTCTACTTTGACTGACAAATTTCGGGTTTTTTTTTTTGCGGGGGGCGGGGGGGACCAGGAATCGAACCTAGTGCCTTGTGCTTGCCAGGCAGGCATGTGCTGCTGAGCTACATCCCTGGATCAAATTTCTTAGTTTTTAAATGTTTGCCAGTTGGTTTTTTTCCTTATCTTGCTTTTTGATTGGTATTTCCTGTTTTCTTTTTTCTTCTTCTTCTTTTTTTTTTTTTTTTTGCTTTTATGAGACAGTCTTGCTGTGTAATAGAGGCTGGTCTCGCATTCACAGCAGTCCTCCACCTCAGCCTCCTGAGCGCTGGGATTACAGGAATGCTGGAACTATAGGAATGCTGGGATTACAGGAGTGCTGAGATTATAGGAATGCTGGAACTATACGAGTGCTAGGATTACAAATGTACACTATAATGAGCAGCCTTATGGCTAGTTTTGAATTGTTTGTGCTCCTTTAAAAAAGCATTAAAGGTATAATTTAGATTATACATCTTTTTTCACTAAAGGGTAGAATTCTCAGTTTTTTCTGAAATTCACTATTACATTGCTGATTCCAATAATTTTTCGAAAATATGAGAGCAGTAAAAGAGTATAAAGTAGTAAAAGAAAAGTAAAATTTTGGCCATTTGTTTTTAAAACTCCTTCAATTAAACTTCTGGCCTTAGAACATTTTCTAAATTGGCTGTGCACATTCTTTGCATGTATTTCAGTTCTATTTTGCTCTTGTAAAATAATACCAACATTGCAAACTTGTATGACTGATGTGGAAATCCTAAGAAAATACACTAGAAAATACTTTTTAACATCTGTGATCATGTATACATATTGAGTCCTATTAATACAAACTCTTTCAGCTGTTGTTCTAGGAGTTTTAGTGCTTCAAATGTAGTTCTTATTTCCTCTTCCAACTGCTTGACAAGGTTTTCAGACTGTTCCTCCTTTTGCTGTACTATATCAAGTTCCTCCAGTGCCAGCTTTAATTCTTCTGCACAGATATTCCTTTCTTTAATCATTTCCTCTTGAAAAGAACAGAGCTTTTGCTGAAGACTAGAAGATAATTCCTACATCCAAACAGATAACCATAAAAATAATTGGAAATGGCATTATGAGGTCTTACTAAAAGATTAAAAAACAGAAGTATAGATAATGAAGTCTGAAAAACTAAATCCAAGAGTTTCAAAGAAACATTACAAAATATAGATATATATTCATTCTTTCATTATGTTTTACATCATAACTTTGTGGCAAAAGTCATTTTAGGCTTTTTTCTAAGCAGCACACACCCTCAAACTTCTTATAAACCTAAAACTTGGACGGCTGAGGCAGAAGGATTGCCAGCTCGAGACTAATTTGGGCAATTTGGTCTGTCTCAAAATAAAAATAAATAAATTAGGAGGGCTGAGGATATAGCTGTGTGCAAAGACCCTTAGTTTAATCCCCAGGACCAGAAAAAAAACCTTAAAATTATACTTATGTCTGTCTTATAATTAGCTTGTATATAGTTTAATATACTTTTCTCACGATATAAAAAAGTATAACTTCAACATTACACACAAAAATTTAAAGTTATCTACTACATAAAATTTTGTCATATAAGTTATATAAATACATCATCATTTCAAAACATTTCTAACATTCAAATAAAGTAAATATTATCTTTATTGTTCACCTTAATCTCAATTTTTCCTTTGCAGAGATAAGTATTAGTTTAGACTATGCATGCCTTCTGGTCTTTGTCCATATATACTTACTTATAAATATAAATATACATACATACATACATATATAAGTTTTTTGGCTATGAGGGGCATGTACTGTCTTTAGATCATTTAAAAGGTGAGATTTTTCTAGGTCAATATATATTCATTTACTCAGTTTCTTCAGCTGTTACAATGGCCCAACAATGTAGTATTTCACATCAGTGCATGTAGGTTTCTAAGGGATCCATCTTCACCAATGTTTCATATTACCAATTGTTTTAAACTTTGCCAATTTGGTAAATAAAAAAATTTTTGTATTTCTTTGACTTCTACTCAGTGGAGCACTAGTTCATGCTTACAAGCTCTGACTTTCTTCTACGAATCAGCTACCTCCATCCTATGGCCATAGTTTTTAGTGGGCTGTTTTTTCCTCATTGATATATAAAATGTTCTTTGTGTAGTCAGCATTTTAAAACTGTCTTGTTTTTCCTTCTACTTAGACACTCTTTTGTAAGACAATTGTAAAATCTGCTTAGCTTACACAACATGAAAATGTGACAAGAAATTTGCTACATCTGCTGTTTGAATAAATTATTATTTTTTTTTTGTATGCAATTGAGGATTGAACTCAGGGCCTTTGTATTGATCTGTATCCCCACCCTGGGCTCAAATTGTTAATCCTCCCTGCCTCAGCCTCCCAAAGTACTCAAATCAACATAGGTGTGCACCACACCTGACATAATTGCTTGCACATTACTAATAACCCCATGGTAAACATAGTGGGAAGATTTCTAGCTAAATTTTCAGCGTGCTTATAATTATTATTTACTCAGGATGATTCTAGAATTAGAACTGGTCAGAAGTGTCACAAAGGTTTTCTGATACACAGAAAATTTTATGATATACAATAGGTCATTTTTTTTTCTTTTACATTGTAGTTCACTACCTTCTCTTGACGGAGAAGCGACTCAGTTTGCAATTCTTTTTGTTGTAGCCTTTCATGTTCTTTCCTTTCAAGAATAAGCTCCTCTGTTAAATTTTGCATCTCGGCATTTAGATTTTCATCTCTTTCTCTACTCTTGTTGACAAGGTCTTCTATAAAAGGAAAATGTCAAAAATACTGTAACTAGACACTAACACTAATTTAAAAAATCCAGATTCCCATAATATTTCATTAGTACTGCTTTTAGCATGTTATATAAATTGTTTCTGAAGGGAAAAAAATGAAAGTTTGTATCATTACCAAATATAACATATATTACATGATTATAATAAAACTCCCAAAGCTAAATCCATTCATTTAACAGTTTTAAGTGACTACCCAGTGGGGAAGTCACAAACTACCAATTGTTTACTTTCAATCAAGAAAAACAATATATTCAGATGGGAAATAGCATGATAATAGGACACTTGCCTACAATGCATGAGGCTCTCTGGGTTTGATTTCCAGCATGACCACCAAAAAAAAAAAAAAAAAAAAAAAAAAAAAAAAAAAAAAAAAAAAAAAAAAAAAAAAAAAAAAAAAAAAAAAAAAAAAAAAAAAAAAAAAAAAAAAAGAACATAAAAATTTAAAAAGCAATACATTATAAAAATAAAAAATTCTTGGGGCTGGGGATTTAGCTCAGCAGCATAAATGCCTCCCTGGCAAGCGTGAGGTTGTAGATTCCATACCCAATGCCAAAAAACAAATAAACAAACCAAAACAACTCAAACATACAATAAGACTTTTTGTTATTTACATAATTATGAAAATGCTATTTTAATAGAGCAGAACTTTTCTTAAATATAACATGCAGCATTTATCTAAAGAAAGTAATTACAAGCACCTTAATACCTTTTTCTGTTCCAAGCAGCTGACATTTAGCATTCAGTTCTTCTACTTGTTTAGATAACATAACAACATTTTCCTCAAGAGATTGTTTAAGGCTTAAAATTTCTTGATTCTTCTCTTTCAAATTTTCTTCTAAGTGGGCAATATCTAGCTTATATTTTTCCACTTGATCTGATGCACAACTGCATTAAAACATTATTTTGAGAAACATAGCTTTTTAAGTACAGGGAAAGTTAACAGCAAAGTGATGAAAATGATATATTCATTAGTGCTGAACAAAATAAAGCTCATTTAAGGCCACAATTCATATTACCTAATTTCTTCAATGTATTCTAAGAGTTTTTCTGTTTCAGACTTTTCGTCAATCTTTTCTTTCTCTATTGAAACACTAAAACAAACAAACAAACAATCAAAAAATTGTTAATACATACTGGTTTATTTCCTAAATAATCACACATAATGCTTAGTATGTACCAGAAAGTGTTGTATCAGGCAGGTTGACTCCAGAGTTCAAACTCTTCTTATCATGTTATCCTAATTCTCAGGTTATAATTTATATGTAAATAGGAGACTAAAGATTTTATTTAAGTGAAAAAGCTTCCCAAACATACTGGTAGGAAAAAAAAAGCTATTATGATGACAGCTAGTATCTGTGACACCCCAAATGTTAGAAATAATCTTACTTTGTAGCTTTCCTTGTTTCTTCACCCACCCAAATAGCATTTTGTGTGCCACAGCTGAGATGGAATTACTTATGTGTTTACCTCTTTCAAATAACCTAATTTAAGAAATAAACAAGAGACAAACAGATAATTCATAGTAGAAGATATGCAAATGGTCAGTAAACATAAACACATTATACACCCGTTAGCAAGGCCAAAATAAACTGACAACAGCAAATGAGGATAAGGAAGTGGAGAAATTCAAACTATCATATTTTGCCAGCTGGAAGAGAAAATGGTACAACTGTTGAGTTTTTAAAAATGCTATACATGCATTACCCTATGAACCATGAATTCTACTATCAGATATTCACCCAACACAAATAAAACTACATACACACAAAGACAACGCTTAGTTCTATGAGACATTTGAAGAAGAACAGATACTAATTGTGCTTTTTTTTTGTTTTTTGGTTTTTTTTTGTACTGGAAATCGAACTCAGAACCTTGCACTTGTCAGGCAGGTGCTATGCTGCTGAGTTATATCCCTGACCCTTGATACTAATTCTTAAATTATTTCTGCAAATTGAAGAAAAATGCTCTCAAACAAACTCAACAAGACCAGCATGACCCTGACAACAAAATCGTGAATTGCTATGCCGGTCTCCTAGGTCCTAGTAGAAATAGAACCTCATGTGACTGAAGCCACCAGAAACAGAAACAATTCCAAGGGAGCTATGAAATCAGGACAGAAATTACAGAGACCCTGGACTACCTCAGGACCCCACAAAACTGGCCTCAGTGCTTTGGTGAACAGGAGAGTCTGATCCCCTTCATCAGAGTGTGCCCCCTCCAGCTGCTCAAGCTGGAGTCCTTTCCTACTTTTTCTTCTTCTCCTTTGTTAAGTCTCTCACCATTTGCTCTTAATTCCCAATGAGAGCTTCCTCTTGTAAATTCATGCTTTAATTTTAATGTCTATTATCATTAGAGCAAGGACCCACACTAGTGGGTGACAATATCTCACATCAACAGAACACAAGAAAAAAACCATAGGATCATTTCAATAGATACCTCAAAGGCACCTGATAAAAATTCAGCACTCCTTCATGATAAAAATGCTGAAAAATTAAGTACAGTAGTAAGGTGCCTCAACCTAGTAAAAGCATTTAAAAGGTGTAATAAAAATACAGTGAATGTTTATTACAGTAAAAGACATGGAACTATTAACCCCCTTCAAAATACTCCTCCTTGCTCTGAACACACATCATTCTTGCCACTCTCTGAAGCGGTCCTGGCAACGCTCTCTCATGCCTTTAGGGGCACTGTCTGTGCTGCCTTGATGTCCTGCATCAATTCAAATGTTTACCTTTCACAGTCATTCTGACTTTGGATAAACATCAAAGTTACGTGGTGCCAAATCCCGTGACTAAGGTGGGCGAGGACACTGTGATGTTCCTATGAAGCTGTCTTTCTCTCAGCAGCAGCACTTGCCATTACGTGAAAATTCACTGTATTTTTTGATCACGCTTCATATAATAAGCCAACAGCTAACGTTTTTGTGAATGGTGAAGAGCTAAAAGTTTTCTGAGATCTGGAACATGACAAGGATGCACACTTTCACCATTTTTAATTCACTACAATGGTGCAAATCATAGTCCGGCAATACAAAGCAATAAAAGGCATTTCAATGTTGAAGTATACTGCAATCATTCCAAAATAGGAAATCAAATTATCAGTGTCTGTAGATGATAGGAATTCATACACAGAAAAGTATAAAAACATCTCCAAAAAACTATTAAAAGTAAGTAATGAACTTAGCAAAAATAAAAAATAGAAAATCAATATGCAATATATTAACATTGCTATATTTCAATAGCAGGAAGTTAAACTTGCCCTATTTACCCTATACCAACCCCTAGGCAAATTGGTAAAGAATGAAATTTCTCACAATTTACTTCTCCTGCTCTTACTGTGTTCTCCTATATGAAAGAGAAATCAACAAAGCAACCTCATTTATAGTAGCTACATAATAAAAACCTAGGAATAAATTTATTGAAAGAGATGAAATACCGCTAAAGTAAAAATTATAAAACATTGATGAAGAGGACACAAAAAATGGAAAGGTATCTTCCATTCATGGATTGGAAAAATATGGTCAAATATATGTACTATTCAAAGAGATATATAGATTTGACAGTCTTCCCCAAGCTACACGAAATAATCATAAAATGTGTATGGAACAACAACAACAAAATCTTCTATAGTGAAAGTAATTGTTTTTTTTTTTCTTTTTGGTACCAGGGATCGAACTCTGAACCGCATACCTCCCAGGTAGGCACTTGTGCTGCTGAGTTATATCCCTGGCCCATGAAAGTAATCTTGAGCAGAAGGACCAAAACAGAAGGCATTACACTAACCAATTTTGAAGTATACTGCAAAGTTGCAATATTTAGAAGGGCATAGTAGCTGGGTGTGGTGGCACACTCCTGCAATCCTAGCAATTGGGAGGCTGAGGCAGGAGGATTGTTGCAAGTTCGAGACCAGCCTAGGCTACAAAGTGAGCCCAAGGCCATCCTGAACTGCACAGCGAGACCTTGTCTCAAAAGAGGGAAAAAAAAAAAAAAGGGCATGGTACTAGCATAAAAGCAGACAGACCAATGGAACACAATGGAGAGCCTAGAAGTAAACTCATGCATCCACAGACAACTGATTTTTGTCGCAAAATTCTAAGAACAAGCATTGTAGAAATAACAGCTTTCCCAATAAATACATCTCCAAAATTGGGTGTTCACATGCAAAAAAATGAAAATAGACCCGTATCTTTTGCCACCTATAAAAATGAATGAAAAATCTAGAGCCGGGCACGGTGGCATACGTCTTTAATCCCAGCACTCGGGAGGCTGAGGTAGG
>RJWM01046928.1:0-12122 GCA_004363535.1 Dasyprocta punctata
TCTCACTATTGAGTTCAGGCTGGCCTTGAACTCACTTTGTAGCCCAGGCTGGCCTTGAACTCACAACAATCCTCCTGCCTCAGCCTCCCGAGTGCTGGGATTAAAGGCATGTGCCACCATGCCTGGCTCAAATAGGTAGAACTATTGAAGACATAGGTGTACGCAAAGACTTTATGAACAAAACCCCAATTGCACAGGAAATATTACAAAGAATAAACAACTTGGACTTAATTTTATTATAAAGTCTTTGTACAGCAAAAGAAACCACCAACAGAGTGAAGAGACAACCCATAGAGTGCAAAAACTTTCTGCCAGCTGTTCCTCAGACAACGGACTAGTGTCTACTCTTGATTTTTGGGGGGGTACCAGGGATCGAACTCACGAACCCACACTTGCCAGGCAGGTGCTTGTGCCTCTGAGCTAAACCCCCAGCCCTAAAGACTGGTATCTAGAATATGTAAAGAACTAAAAAAGATAAAAAAATAAAAAATCAGGCTCTCCAAATTTGCAGACCCAATCCAAAAATGGGAATCAGAGATGAATGAAATGAAGCACTTATCAGCCAAAGAAGTCCAAATGGCAAACAAATATATGAAAAAATGTTCAATGGTCATTTGAGAGATGCAAATTAAGACAACACTTAGATGGATTCCATCTCACCCTGGAAAGAATGGCTATTATCAAGAAATCAACAAATAACAAATGCTGGTGAGGTTGTGGGGGGAAAGAAGCCCTTTTCCACTGTTGGTGGGAGTGTGGACTGGTACAACCACCATGGAGATCAATGTGGAGATTACTCAAAAAATTAAAACTAGAGGTTCTGTTTGTCCCAGCTGTTCTCCTTCTTGATATCTTTCTGAAAGAATTAAAAGCATCATACCACAGTGATATATGAACATTCTTGTGTATAGCAGCACAATTTGTAATAGCTGAATCTTGGAAATAGCCCAAATGCCCATCAATAGTTGAATGGATAAAGAAAGTGTGATTTTTTTTATACAATGGAGTACTGCTCTGCCATAAAGAAGGATAAACTTGAGACATTTCTAGGTACATGCTTGCACCTTGGGGCCATACTCTTAAGTGAAACAAATTTGGCACACATGTTTAAATGTTGCTTTTTTTTTTTTTCTGGTGTAACGAACCAAGAGGGTAAATGAGGATCAAAATGTATAATACATTGCGAAGTGGTAAGAAAATATTCAAATAGGAAGGGTAATAAGGGAGAGGGAGGGGAAAAAGGAAGGAAGGGAAAAGAAAAAAGAGAATAGAAGAAAAAAATGAAAAGAAAGCTTTTGTAAATAAAGAAGAGAAGAGGAGAGGAAGGAATTGAGAAAAACAAAAAGTCAAGATGTATTATGTACAGGCATAAAATTCCTACGATGAATGTAATCATTATATATCTAAAGTGTACCAATAAGTTAATTAAAAAATAAACCAATGTCCAAAAATTGGATAATCTAAAAAAAAAAGTCCTAGAGAGTCAAAAACTACTGCAATGGACTCAAGAAGAAACAGGAAATCTGAACAGATGTGGATGAGAACAGATACTAAATTTTAAAAACTTTCCATAAAAAAGCACAGATGGCTTCATCTTGCAAATTTTTTTTAGATTGTGTATGATCTTATTCTTTTCTTTCTCATTTTTCTACCCTCCCTTCAACCCCTCCTCTCTTCCCCATGCCAGATGTTTAAAGAAGAATTAATGCTACTATTTCACAAACTCTTCTCCCAAATGAGAACATTTGTCAACTAAATCTATGCAGTGGTACCTCGGTTCACAAACTCAATTCTTTGCCTGATTTTGGCTGCAAATTCTTAGGTTTTTTTTTGTTTGTTTGTTTTTGGTTTTGGCACCAGGGATCGAACTCATGATCTTGCACTTACCAGGAAGGTCCTTGTGCCTCTGAACTAAACCTCCAGCCCCGCTGGTTGCAAACTGAACTGAATGAGAACCAAATCAAATTTCCCCACAAAGTCATCATTGAATCTGATGTTGAATTTGATTCAGTTATTGTCCAATTCAGTTTGCAATCAGAATCATGGAAAGAGTCGAGTTTGTGAACCAGTCACTGTATAACCAAAATTACTGATTCCCACATTAGACAAATATCCTAACAATAGAAAACAGCAGATCAACATCCTTAATGAATATAGATGAAAGCTCCTCAACAAAAGGTTAGAAAAATGTATCTAGAAACCTATAAAAGGAATTACACTCTGTGACTGAGTTTATTCCAGGAATGCAAGGTTAATCAGACATATAAAAATCAACCAAATTAACAATCTTTATCAATAGGAATAAAATATATCTATATTAATAGAATAAAAACATGATCATTTCGATAGATTCAGAAAAGCACTTGAAAAAAATCCAACACTATCACATGATAGAAACACCCAGGAAACAGGGAATTGAAAGGAACTTTCTCAACCTGATAAGAAAATCCCATAACTAACATAATATGTAACAGTGAAAGAATGAAAGCTTTTCTCCTGGCATCAGGAAAAAATAAGCATGTCTGCTTTTATTACTGCTATTCAACATAATACTGAAGTTTCTAGTCATGGAAATTAGGCAAGAAAAAAAAAAGAAATAAAAGATGTCTAAATTGGAAAGGAAGAAGGTAAAATTAACTATTTGCATGCAAATACACATGAAGTAATATATAGAAAATATTAGGAAATTCACAAAAACTATTAGAAATAATAAATTGAGGTTGCAGGATACAAGATCAACGAAGAAGATTGAGTTGTATTTTTATACACTTGCAAGGAAGAATCCAAAACTGAAAAAAATTTAAAAATTCATTTTATATAGTAACATTTATAAAGAATCAAATAAATAAATAAAATTGGAAATAAATTTCTTTTTCCTTTTTCCCTCTTCTTCTTCTTCCTCTTCCTCTTTCTCTCCTTCTCTCCCTCCTCCTCCTCCTCCTCTCCTCCTCCTCCTCCTCTCCCTCCTCCTTCTTCAAGACTGAATCTTGATATGTAGTGCAGGCTAATCTTGAACTTGCTATGTAACCCAGGCTGGCCTTCAACTTTTGGTGATCCCCCTTGCCTCAGCCTCCTGAGTGCTGGAATTATAGACATGTGGCACCATGCCTGGCTAAATTGGAAATAAATTTCATAAAAGAAGTACAAGGCTAGTACAGTGAAAATTACCAAGTATTACTGAAAGAAGTTAAATAAGATTTAACTAAATGGAAACACATACTAAGATCATGAATTGGAAGACTCATTATTGTTAAGATGCCAGTACTCCCCAAAGTGATGAACAGATTCAGTGCAATGTATCTTAAAACCCCAGACATAGAGATATTTCAGAAATTGACAAACTGATCCTAAAATTCATGCAGAAATAAAAAGACTTTAAAATACCCAAAAAGTTTAAAATACTGAAAAAGAAGGGGAAAAAAACCTGGAGAAAAATCATATTTTCTAATATCAACCTCACTACAAAATTACAGTAATCACAGCTTTTGGGTGCTGGTATAAGATAGACATACAAATCAATGGATTAAAACTGTGGATTTAGAATTAAACCTAAGCACTTATGGTCAGTTGATTTTTAAAGTCAATTCAATTATTTTAATTGACAAAAATTATGTATACTTTTGTTGTATGACATGAATCCTTGGTATAGGTATACATTATGGAATGGATAAATAGGGTGATATATGTATTACAACAGATTCTTAAATTTTTTGTTAACATTTTAAACTCTACTTACAAAAATTTTCAACTATGGATAGCATTGTTATTAACAAGTCATTATGTTGTACAGTAGATCTCCTGAAGTTATTCTTTCTGTCTAACTGAAGTTTTGTATACTTTGCTTTTGACCCACATCTCCCTGGTAATCCTCCCTCCCACGCTCCTGGCCTTACTTCCTGGTAATCACTGTTTAACTCTGCTTCTAGGAGTTCAATTTTTCAGATTCCACAAATACATAAGATCATGTGGTATTTGTCTTTCTGTGCTGGCTTATTTTGTTTAGTGTAATGTGCTCCAAGTTCACTCATGTTGTCACAAATGACAGGATTCTTTTCTTTTAAAAGGCTTAACAGTATGTATTGCATTGTGTATATAACACATTTGCTTTATCCATTCATCTGTTGATGGACGCTTAAGCTGATTCCACACTGTGACTAATGCTGCAATGAACGTCAGAGTTAAGGGAAAAGAATGTGATTTCATTTCTTTTGGATATATACTAAGAAGTGAGATCTCCTCATCATAGGGTAGTTCTATTTGATTTTTTTAAAGCTGTACTGGTAACTGAATCCAAGGAGTGCAGGGCCACAGCCCCAGTTTTCTTTTCTTTTTTCTTTTTTCTTTTTCTTTTTCTTTTTCTTTTTCTTTTTCTTTTTCTTTGTCTTTGTCTTTGTCTTTGTCTTTTTCTTTGTCTTTGTCTTTGTCTTTGTCTTTGTCTTTGTCTTTTTCCTTTTCCTTTTCCTCTCTCTCTCTCTCTCTCTCTCTCTCTCTTTCCTTTGGCAGGGTCTTGCTAAGTTGCCTAAGATGGCTTTGTACTTGCAATCCTCCTGCCTCAGCCTCCTGAAGAGCTGGGATAACAAGGGCACAGTGACATGCCAGTCCTATTGTGAACTTTTAGAGATGCCTCCATACTGTCTTTCACAATGGCTGTACAAGTTTACATTCTTAATATAGTCAACTGATTTTAGACAAAGTTGTCAATGTATTTGACTCGATAATGAAGAGTAGTTTTTTGGGTTTTTTTTGATAAATGTTGTTGGAAAAACTGAATAGTTACATACAGAAGTCACATAAATTGGACCCTACTTGTATCCCACATACACCATGCACAAAAATTAACTCAAAATGGATCAAAGGCTCAAATGCATGAGGTAAAATTGGAAAAGTTTTAGAAGAAAACAGGCATAAATCTTATAACTTTGGACTAGTCAGTGGCTTCTTAGATATTATATCAAAATTGCAAATAATGAAAAGAAAAAAGCAAATAAAATAGATTGCATCAAAGTTAGAATCTTTGTCGGGCATAGTGGCACATGCCTGTAATCTCAGCACTTGGGAGGCTGAGGCAGGAGGATTGCCATGAGTTTGAGTCCAGTCTGGTCTACATAGTAGGTTCAAGGCTGGTCTGAACTACATGGCAAGATCTTGTCTCAAAAATAAATAAATAAGAAACTTTTTGCTTTAAAGAACACTATAAAAAATGAAAAGATAGAATAGAAGAAAATGTGTGTGAACTTCGTTAGACAGGGGTCTAGTATCTATATATATAAAGAATTCTTATAACTTAATGATGAAAACACATATATCTCATTTTAAAAATCAGCAAAGTTTCTTAATAGCTGTTTTTCCAAAGAAGATATATGCATGGTCTACAAGCACATGAAAAGATGCTCAAAATCATTAGCCATCAGGGAAATACAAATCAAAATCAGGATGGTATCATTTCACAACCACTAAAGATAATTTTAATAAAAATATAGACAATAATAAATGCTGGAGAGGATGCAGAGAAATTAGAGCTCTTATACATTTCTTCTGGGAATGTCAAATGGTGCAAGTATTTGGAAAGTAGTTTGGCAGTTCCTTAAAAATTTAAACATAAAGTCACAATATGACCCAGCAATTCTGCATCTCAATATATACCCAGAGAACTGAAAACATATATTCAGATAAAAACAAAATGTTTTTAGCAGCATTAATCATAATTGCCAAGAAGTGGAAACAAAGTTCATCAACTGGTGAAAAGATAAAATGTGGTATGCTCATACATGGAGTATTATTCAGCCATGAAAAGAAATAAAGTACTGATATATACTTATATATTTACTTATGGGTGAACCTTGAAAACATTACAGTCAGTGAAAGAAGCTGGACTCAAAAAACTATATTTTATATAATTGCTATCATATTAGATGTTCACAGTAGGCCAATTCATGGATATTAAAAAAAAAGTGGTTGCCAGGGGCTGAAGGAAGAAGGAAATGGTGAGTGAGAGCCAATGGGTATGCTTCTTTTTGGATTGATGACACATTCTGGAACTAGATAGTGGTGGTGGTTGTACAACCTTATGCATATATTAAAACTCACTAGATTTTGTATTTTAGAAGGTGAATTTGTGCGTGCGTGTGTGTGTGTGTGTGTGTGTGTGTGTGTGTCATTGGGGATTGAATCCAGGGCTTTGTCCATGATAGGCAAGAGTTCTACCACTGAGCTACATTCCCAGTCCTAGAAGATGAATTTTTTTGATGTGTAAATTACATCTTAAATTTTAAGAAATAAGGTGATTGGGATGAGGGTATGGCTCAGTGGTAGAGCGCTTGCCTGGCATAAATGAAGCCCTGGGTTGGATCCCCCAGCACTGCAAAAATTTAAAAAATTAAATTAAATTAAAAACGATCACCCCAACTGGAGGAGAAAGTTCTTACAGACTGGAATCCTCTCTTCACTGTGGGACAGATCTTTACAGAGTGAACACATTTGCCGCAATCAAGTGAGCTGTTAATTTCTGTGTTCAAAATTTATTGCTCACTGGGTGCTGGAGAGCCTGAACTGCATTCATCAAAGCTGGAGATAATTATGTATGGTTATAATGCATTTGTGAAGCTAAGAAAATCATTTATATATTTATATAAACTCCCTTAACAAAACAAACCCGAAGATCAGAAACTAAATCAGGAAGTCCTGTGGGCCTTTTGAAAGGGATGTCATAGCACAGCACTTGATTTAAAAAATAGACCCTGCCTGGCCTTTTCATTCTGGTTACATTCAATTCTAACATATTTGGCTGCTAGTACCCAAGACTATGGTAGATCAGATGGGAGACAGAGTCTTCTAGGGGCAGGGCCATTGTTCCAGCTCCTTTGAACGAACCCATTAGATATCATACAAGAGCACAAAGTGCAGTTGCTGCCTATGTCCTGTCTCTGGAGTTATGCAATTGGTGACCAGGTTTTTGAACATGTTTTTTCATCCTTGAACTTAATATTTAGGCTTATTCCGCTTAGTGGTGGCAAGCAAGGCACTTAGCACATAAAGCTTTGTTTTGGTTTTTGTTTTAATCTGTGCACTGGGGATATAATTATTCTGATCTCACAAGTTGGCATGTGAGTGTTAGAAGCCACCAGAAGTGTGAAATGAGAAGCAGCAACAAGGACCACTAGCATGATTATATGGCTCCTGCTTCCATATACTGCATCAGCCCAGTGTGTGAGGTCCCCAAGGGACCTCTGTTAGCCAGGCCCTGGGGTTTCCAAGGCAGGTCTGGGGTAGGGGTGGGGACAAGTATAGAGGAAGTGGCAGCTGAAAAGTAAAGATGGAAAGAGAAAATGTAAAAAGCAGGCATTATTGTCTGGTCCGTTAGTGAAAGGGCAAGGGTCCAACATCCTTCCTTGACCTCTAAGACCACTATCACCATAAAGCATCACGGACTTCAATGCCTCTGACCACCCCTTGCTTCCCAGGGACAATGCACTGAGCACTCGCTATGTCAGGCACTCTTCTGCTCCTGGAAAAGTAGCTGTGAGTCACAGAGTGGCCCTGCCCTTGTGGGGCTCCCATTCTTACTGAGTCAGGAGAGAAGGCAAATGGTAATTAATAGATTCTGTTTAAAGAAGCATGAAATTTTATAGTGTTTCAGAAAGACATTCAAAATGATTACAGTTCTTCGTTTATATCCAAAATAATTATAGTTTTTGATCATGTTGGCCAGGGGAAAGCTTCAGTTATGATTAAATTTAATTTAAACAGAATGGAGAGTATCAGCTTCTGCTAGGTAAAGATGAGTCACATTTAATGAGCATTTACCATATGCCAGACCCTGCCGTAAGTGCTTTACTGTATTAACTCCTTTGATCCTCGTAACAACTCTGTGCATGATACACGTATTCTTCTTTTAAATAGAAGGAAACTAAAATACAGAGAAATTTAGTATCTTGCCTAAGGTCGCAAGTGACAGACTTGGATTTGAACCCAGAGAAAGTAACTCCCGAGCCCGTGTTCTCAAACACTTATTCTAGGCTGTCCACTTGAATGAGGACAGACTTTCTTTGCATTTTTTGCTAAGGGATTGTACATGTCAGATATGCATAAGAACTATCACAATGAAAGTTTGGGGGGCGATCAATCAGACCCCCCTGGAATTTGACTCCTTCACTTCCAACTGCAATTTTGCAGATGGGGAGATTAGTGCCTCCTTGAGGATATAGCAGAGAACCCTGGTGGAAGCCAGAACTCAACACCCAAGTATGCTTCCCAGTATCTTTCTTTGTTCTCGACGGACTCTGTATGTACCAGACTCTTACGGTTCAGCTCCCCACCCTCCTCTTCTTCCCCATGAGAAAGCACTTACACTTTCCTTCCTTCCCAGTGAAATGACCCCTGCCTTGTACCTTCCCTGTCTTGCCTGCTTGTTGCTGGGGCCGTTTGTGGAAGAGCTACGTGGATCCCTTTGCTCTGATCAGGAGGACTAGGAAAGGAACATTAAGTCTTAAGATCTAGACCATGTGATGGAAAGGGAGGCCTGCTCTAGCCAGAAGTCACGGGGAGGCCACACCAACACAGTCACCACCCCATCAGCTCCTGTCTGCCATTTATGGAATTCCTAAGAATGCTGAGATGTTATGGACTAAAAAGCACTAGAGGAAACAAGAATCGGAGTGCCTTGGTTATGTGTGAGAAAGATCAAAAGCACCCTGGACTAGGGAAAAGGCGGCCTGGCCCCCAGGCTCAGCTCTTTCACTGGCCAGCTCTGATGGGCTGGGCAAAATGACACATCTCTCTGGATCTCAGTTTTCTCATTTGTGACATAGGACTGATTAGCTGCTTGCCTCTCCTCACGGAATTTCTGTGAGACAGAGAGGGAGGGAGGAAGGGAGGAAAAGAACAAAAGTAAAAGTTCTTTGTGAATAGCAATGCAGTGTAAAAATGCAAGAAATTGTTGAATGTGATAGCACACACTTGTAACCCCAGCACTCTAGGAGGCTGAGAAAGAGAGATTGCAAGTTTACCTCAGTTTGAGCATCTTAGCCACTTAGTGAGATCCTGCCTGAAAATAAAAAACAAAACAAAACAAAAGGGCTAGGGACACAACTCAGTGTAAAGGTCCTGAATTCAATCTTTAGTATAAAAAACAAAAACAAACAAACAAACAAAAAACCAGATTCAACGAACTTGTTCTTGCTCTGAGCTGGATCCAAGGAGACAGTAGCTCTGGATCATCTGCCCTTGTGAAAAATGGTGGCTCCCTTCTATCATATCAATTCTGGGTCTCTAAAGGGACTTGGGCAGGGGGAAGAGAGTCCAGCTGCACCTGCTTCCATCCCCATATGTGGGCTCCTTGGAGAACTGCATCAGGAGCCAGGAGCAGGAGCTCTGGACTCCACTCTATTGCAAGCAAGCTGTGTGCTTCTTTGGGTGCTGGTTGGCTCTGCAATTCTGGCCCCACATCATCAGCTTGAGTTGAACAGATCAGCTCTGAATCTGGGGAAGGATGAAAATGGGAAAAATGCCTACCAAACATCAGATCTTCTCCGTGTAGTCTCTTGCTTTTCCTTCATGTGGTTTATGATTGTGCCAAGCACTGGGGACCAGCCATAAACAAGATACACCTGGCTTTCTGGGGCTTCCAGTGAAGCAGGAGAGGTGGGCATAAAACAAGTGTGCAGGCAAGTGCTGACACTTTCGGGATTACAGGTGTGCACCACACAGCCGCACTGGCATCATTTTGTCTTAGGATGTGAATTTCACTGACCTAGGTGTTCTGCATACAATTAGAATTTCTTATTTTCAGTCAGTCTAATTTGTCACATTTAACAAATTCAAAAAGCATTGACTGTACTCAGCCCTAGAAAAATAGTAGGGGGAAAGACTTTGTCCCTGTCCTTCTGGTTCCTGTTTGGGAGAGGGCAGCGAGTGGGGCACACAGTTTTTTGTTTTTTTGTTTTTTTGTTTTTTTGTTTTTCTGCTGCACTGGGGATTGAACTCACAACCTTGCGCCTGTCAGGCACTTAAGTCACTGAGCCAAACTCCTGGCCCTGGGTTTTTGAGGCAGGGTCACACTATGTAGCTCAGACCGGCCTTGTGCTAGCGTTGTAGCCCAAGCAGGCCTCGAACTCACAATGCTCCTCCTACCTCAGCCTCCCAAATGCTGGGATTAAAGGCGTGGGCCACCACTTTTTTTTTTTTTAATTTTAAAGGGAAAGCCGGGCGAGGTGGTACACGCCTTTAATCCCAGCATTCGGGAGGCTGAGGTAGGTGGAGCGTTGTGAGTTTGAGGCTGGTTTGGGCTACAACATGAGCGCAAGGCTGGCCTGAGCTACATAGTGTGACACTGCCTCAAAAAACTAGGGCTGGAAGTTTGGTTCAGTGGCTTAAGTGCCTGTCTGGCAGGTGTTAGGCTGTGAGTTCAATCCCCGGTGCCACAAAAAAAAAAAAAAAAAAAAAAAAAATTTAAAGGGAAAAAAGTAAAACAAAATTTCAAAACAAGATAATAAGGTAACAATGGTTAATATATTGTGTATTGTTATCTTTAAATTAGTTACTCAGAATACAAATATTGGCATTTAGTTGTCCAAACAATATTAGCATAAATCTTTCTTTTCAATGAACTAAGAGAAATTAGTAGTATAAATATCATAGCTATCATATATATACATATACATATACATATACATATATATACATATATATATAATTTCTTTCTGCTTCTTACACTAGGGAGACTATATGATGCTTCCACATGCAAGTCTAATTTATTTCACTTATGAGTATGGTCTCTAGTTGTGTCTGTTTACTGTAACAGCCTCGAGTTTATCCTTCTTTATGGCTGAGTAGTATTTCATTATATAAAAAAGACCACATCTTTTTTATTCATTACTTCATTGATGGGCATCTGAGTTGTTTCTTTTCTTTTCTTTTCTTTTATTTAAGAGAAAAAAGACACATACAAGAAAGACTAAAGGCAAAAGAGACAAACAAACGACAACAGCAAATCCACAACAGTAACATTATAGGTTTACAAAACAAGATGACAGGAACTTGGACAATAGTTGCAATATTGCATATCGTTACCTTCAACATGGTTGTTTACATTAACAGATATAGACACGTAAAATTGATCCAATCATATGAGTATTAACTGATCTTACTCAACAACTAATACACTCAGCAGTGCAGTCATCTTAGTTATCTTACGTATACATATATACAGATTTATGTCTTTTTCTTTTTCCCTTCCTTCTTTCCTCTGTTTCCCTTTCCCAATTACTTTTGCTCTTTGAGCAGTTTTTTACCCTTACACAGTATTTATTGTAGATTTTGGATCCTATGTACTTTTTCAGTTTCTTACACTAGGGAGACAATACAGTATTTACACATGTGGGTTTGATTTATCTCACTTATGAGTATGGTCTCAAGTCGTGTCCATTTACTTATAAAAGTCTCAATGCAATCTTTCTTGATAGCTGAGTAGTACTCCTTTGTATAACAATACCACATCTTTTTTATCCATTTCTTGGCTGATGGGCACTTGGGTTGTTTCCAAGATTTGGCTATTACAAATTGGGTTGCTATAAACATGGGTGCACAAATATCACTGTGGCATGATGTTTTCAGTTCTTCTGGGAAAATGCCCAGAAGTGCAATAGCTGGGTTGAATGGGATCTCTAATCCAAGCTTCTTGAGGAATATCCACACTGACTTCCACAGTGGTTGCACCAATCTACACTCCCACCAATAGTGGAGAAGAGTTCCTTCTTCCCCACAACCCCTCCAGCATTTGCTGTTGGTTGACTTTTTAATCTTGGCCATTCTTTCTGGAGTGAGATGGAATCTCAGTGTTGTTTTAATTTGCATTTCCTGAATGACCATTGATGCTGAACATTTTTTCAAATATTTATTTGCCATTTGTATTCCTTTCTCTGAGAAATGTGTATTCATCTCAGATGCCCATTTTTGGATTGGGTCCTTGAATTTTAGAAGCCTGATTTCTTTTAATTCTTTATATGTTTTAGATAGAAGTCCTTTGTCTGATGGACAATTGGCTAAGATATTTTCCCAGTTTGTGGGTTTTCTTTTCACTCTGTTGGGGATTTCCTTTGACATGCAAAAACTCTTTGGTAAGATGA
>RJWM01046929.1:0-12117 GCA_004363535.1 Dasyprocta punctata
GCGACAGTCACATATGTGTGACTTATTTAGTTCACTGAGAAGCATATTTTTAGTACTCATCCATTTAAGGGTGAAAAAGTCTAGTTTATTATTCTTTACAGCTGAGTAGTATTCCATTATGTAGAAATACCACATCTTTTTTATCCATTCCTAGGTCGAGGGGCATTTAGTTTGTTTCCAAGATCTAGCTATTATGAACTGGGCAGCTATGAACATAGGTGCACATATATCACTGTGGTGAGATATTATTAGTTCTTTCGGGAAGATACCCAGAAGGGGAATGGCTGGGTCAAATGGGACCTCCAATCCTAGCTTTTTGAGGAACCTCCACACTGACTTCCATAGTGGTTGCACCAGACTGCATTCCCACCAACAGTGGAAAAGGGTTCCTTTTTCCCCACAGCCCCTCCAGCATTTGTTACTGGTTGACTTCGTAATACTAGCCACTCTTTCTGGGGTGAGGTGGAATCTCGGTGTTACTTTCATTTGCATCTCTCAAATGACCAGTGCTGTTGAACATTTTTTCATGTATTTATTTGCTGTTTGTACTTCTTCATTTGAGAAATGTGTGTTCTCCTCAGATGACCATTTTTGGATTGGGTCTTTAAATCTTGGAGGACTGATTTTTTTTAAGTTCTTTATAGGTTTTCGATATTAATCCTTTACTTGAGGGACAGCAGGCAAACAATTTCTCCCAGATTGTGGGTAGTCTCTTCACACTGCTGGTGGTTTCTCTTGATGTGCAAAAGCTTTTCAGTAGGATGAGATCCCATTTGTTGATGCTTTGTGATGATTCCTGTGCAGTGTAGCTTTTATTCATAAAGTCTTTGCCTACACCAATGTCTTCAAGAGTCTTTCCTACTGTATCTTCCAGGAGATTTACTGTTCTGTTTTAATATTGAGATCTTTAATCCATTTAGATTTTAACTTAGTACATGGTGAAAGATATGGGTCTACTCTTAATCTTCGGCATGTGGAAAGCCAGTTTTTCCAACACCATTATTAAAAAGGTTATCTTTCTTCCAGTGAATATGTTTGGCACCTTTGTCTAAGATAAGATAGATTAGTGTGTCTGGAGTTGTTTCTGGATCTTCTAATCTATTCCATTGATCCTTAGGTCTGTTTTTTTTTTTTGCCAGTACCACACTGTTTTTATCACAGTAGCTTTATAGTATAATTTCAGGCCACGAATTGTGATGCCCCTGTCTTGTCTTTGTTGCCCGGGATCACCCTTGCTATTCTAGGTCTCTTCTTGTTCCAAATGAATTTTAGGATTGTTTTCTCTAATTCTGTAAGATATGTTATTGGTATTTTGATTGGGGTTGCATTGAATCTGAATAATAGTTTTGGAAGTATGGCCATTTTGACTACATTGATTCTTTTTACCCAAGAGCATGGGCTATCTCTCCATCTTCTAATATCCTTTTCAATCTCCTTTTTCAGAGTACCATAGTTTTTAGTATAGAGGTCTTTTACATCTTTCATTAGATTGATTCCTAAATATTTCATTTTTTTGGATGCTATTTTGAAAGACATTGTTTCCCTAATTTCTCTTTCAGTGAGATTGTTATTCGTGTATAAAAATGCTATTGATTTTTGTGTATTGACTTTGTAGCCAGCTACATTGCTAAATCTGCTTATTAAATCTAGAATTCTCTTGGTGGAGTTTTTGGGATCTTCTAGGTAGAGTATCATGTCATCTGCAAATAATGCTAGTTTAACTTCTTCCTTTACTATCTTTGCTCCTTTTATTTCTTTCCCTTGTCTAACTGCTCTAGCTAAAGTTTCCAGAACTATGCTGAATAAGAGTGGAGAGAGTGGACATACTTGTCTTGTTCCTGATTTTAGAGTGAAAGTTTTCAGTTTTTATCCATTTAGTACGATGTTAGCTATCAGTTTGTCATAGATAGCTTTTATCAGATTGAGATAAAGACCATCTATTCCAATTTTCTGTAGTTTTTATCATGAATGGGTGCTGGACTTTATCAAAGGTTTTTCTGCATCTATTGAAATAATCATATGACTTTTATCCTTGGCTCTGTTAAGATGATGTATTACATTTATGGATTTATGTATGTTGAACCATCCCTGCATCCCTAGGATGAATCCCACTTGATCATGGTATATAATCTTTTTGATGATTTGCTGCAATCTATTTGCCAGTATCTTATTAAGAATTTTTGCATCAATGTTCATTAGGGAGATTGGCCTATAATTCTATTTCTTAGTTGGATCCTCTCTGGTTTTGGGATTAGAGTAATGCTTGCTTCTAGGAATCAATTTGAAAGTATTGCTTCCCTTTCAATTTCATTAAAAAGTTTGAGAAGTAGTGGTGTTAGGTCTTCATTAAATTTCTTGTAGAATTCGGCAGTGAATCCATCAGGGCCTGGGCTTTTTTTGGTTGATAGGTTTTTAATTACATCTTTAATTTCATTTATTGATATTGGGTTCTTTAGGATTTTTATATCATCTTGATTCAACTTTGGTAATTCATATGTATCTAGGAATCTGTCCATTTCTTCTGTATTTTCCATCTTACTGGAATACAAGTTTTCAAAGTAGGTATAGATAATTTTCTGGATTTCTACAGGGTCTGTTGTGATTTCACCCTTTTCATTCCTAAATGCATGGATTTGAGTCCTTTCTTTCCTTTTTATGATAAGGTTGGCTGTAGAGAGCGGTAAAGCTTCACAGCTGCCACTCCGCCTCTCTCGCCTGTGGGCATCTGGTGTGTCAGCCTACATTTCCCAGGATCCTCTCCAGCCTAACCCGGAAATGACACTCCCCGCAGGATGACAGCTTCCACCCCCTCTTCTATAAATGCCATATACATCTTTTAATAAATGAGACTCGATCGGAATTGTTCGTCCTATCTCGTTTCTCTCTCCTCCTGTCCCTGTTTCATTCCCATTCCCCCTCCAGGTACTACCCTGCGGATTGTGGCTTGCGGGCAAGCTACAGTTGGCTAAGGGTTTATCGATTTTTTAATCTTTCAAAGAACCAACTCTTCAATTCATTGATTCTTTGTATTTTTTTTTTAGTCTCCAGTATGTTAATTTCTGCTCTGAGCCTTACAATTTCCTCCCTTATATGAGCTTTTGGTTTAGCCTGCTCTTCTTTTTGTAGAAGCTTGAGAGCCAACATTAAGTTGTTAATATGAGCTTGTTCTGCTTTCCTGATAAGGATATTCACTGCTATAAATTTCCCTCTTAAGACTGTTTTCACTGTGTCCCACAAGTTCCAGTATGTTGTATTGTCCTTGTTGTTCAACTGTAAAAACTGTGTAATTTCTTCCTTAATTTCATCTGTGACCCATTGATTGTTCAGTAGTGTGCTATTTAATTTTCAAGTGTTAATGAAATTCTTGTGGTTTCCTTTGGCATGGATTTCCAATTTCTTTGCACTGTGGTCTGATAGTATGTATGGGATAATTTCAATTCCTTTACATTTACTTAAGCATGTTCCATGAACCAGTATATGATCTATTTTGGAGATTGTCCCAAGTGCAACTGAAAATAATGTGTATTCTGATGTTGTAGGGTGGAAGACTCGATAGACATCTACTAAGTCCATTTGCTCAGAAGTTTAACTCTAATATTTCATCACTGATTTTTTGTTTAGTTGATCTGTCTTTTTGTGACAGCGGGGCATTGAGGTCTCCCAATACAATTGTATTAAGGCTTATTTGATTTTTCATGTCTATTAATACTTGTTTTATATAACTGGGTGCACTAATATTTGTTGCATATATATTTATGATTGTTATCTCTTCCTCTTGGATTGTTCCCTTTACCAAGATATAGTGACTTTCTTTGTCTCTCTTAATCAGTCTTGGCTTAAAATTAACTTTATCTGCAAATAGAATAGCTACCCCTGCTTTCTTCTGGAGTCCTGTTGCATTGAGTATTGTTTTTCCATCCTTTGACTTTCAGTCTATGGGTATCTTTTTGAATTAAATATGTTCCTTGTATACAGCATATTGTTGGATCTTGCTTCTTGATCCATTCTGCCAGTCTATATCTTTTGAATGGTGAATTGAGACCATTAACCTTGATGGTTAAAACTGATGCGTACTGACTTATCCTTATCATGTTGCTTTCTATTACTGGCTTCCCCCGCCTTTTTTGTTTTCTTTTCTTTTGTTTTTTTTTTTCTTTTTCCCTTCCCTCTAACTGTTTGCCTTTCCTGGTGGATTCCTTCTATTGGGGTTCATGGAGCTGTAATACTTATCATCCCTTTCTAAAATGTCCTTCAAAACATTTTGGAGTGCTGGTTTAGTGGTCATGAATTTCTTCAAATGTTCCTTATCATGGAAGTATTTTGCTTCTCCCTCTATTTTGAAAGATAGTTTTGCAGGATACATCAATCTGGGCTGAAAGTTGTCTTCTTTTAGAACTTGGAAGCCGGGCGTGGTGGCACACGCCTTTAATCCCAGCACTTGGGAGGTTGAGGTAGGCGGAGCGTTGTGAGTTTGAGGCCGGCTTGGGCTACAGTGCGAGCGCAAGACCTGCTGAGCTACATAGTGCGACCCTGCCTCAAAAAAACCAGGGCCGGGAGTTTGGCTCAACAGCTTAAGCACCTGTCTGGCAGGTGCGAGCCTGTGAGTTCGATCCCCAGTGCCGCAAAAAAAAAAAAAAGAACTTGGAGTACTTCACTCCAAGCTCTCCTTGACTTGAGAGTTTGTGCTGAGAAGTCTGCTGTGATTCTGATGGGCTTTCCTTTATAGGTGATTTGTTTGTTTTCCCTAACAGCTTTTAAAATTTTATTCTTGTGTTGAATTTCTGGAATGTTGACTATGATATGCCTGGAAGTAGATTTTTTTTATCATTGCTAGCTGGAGTTCTATATACCTCACTTATTTGTATGTCAAATTCTTTTTCTCTATCAGCAAAGTTTTCTGACATGATGTCTCTAAGGATGTTTTTAATGTCATTTGTAGTATATGTGGCTTGTTTACTGACTCCAATTAATCCTAAGTTACTTTTCTTAGTCTCATCAAGCAGCTGCTGGATTGATTTCTCATGATCCCTTGCTAGTTTTGAGAAATCTTTCTTTTCCTAGTCACTAACTGCAAGTCTGTCTTCACTATCTGAGATCCTGTCCTCACATTGGCCTAATCTGTTTTGAATACTTTCAATGGAGTTTCTATTCTCCTGAAAATCTGCTTGAATCTGCTTTATGGAATCCATTTGCTTCCTGTGTTGTACTTCCATAATTTGCTGAAGTTCATTCATTTTTTTGTTTGTGTCTGCTCTAACATACTAAGCATAGTGTGTATTTTGGTTACCTCTGTGTTTATTTGAGTGATTATTTCTGATTTCAATTTTTCCAAAGCCTCATTCAATTGCTTTGTTACCACTTCAGAGAAACCTGGTAGGGGGCTTTCAGATTTTCTAGCCTCATTGCCATCTGGGTTTGCCTTTGGTGAACTGGGTGTCTGAGGTTGTGTCCTGTTTAAGTGTCTTCTCATTTCCTTTCTTTTTTAGTTTAATTCCTAAAGTGATACCTGTTAGTTGCCTGCAGTGGGTTACTTTAATGGTGGTATTAAGGACTTCCAAGTGATAAGCACTTCCCGGAGATATCTTCCAAGTGTAGCTGGTTCCTGGGCTCCAAGTCTATTGGAAAATCCCACCTCCTCAGTTTGTCAGAGATGAGAAACCACTGCTCATCTAGCCCAGTCCTGGGTTCCTTGGCACCGTGCCTCAGCTCTTTCCATGACCCCCAGTCAATCTCAGTCCTGGACCATCAGGGTCAACAGCTATCCAGATCAATCAAGTTAATTCTGGCTGCAGTGGCACCCACAGCAACAAACACAGCCAACAAAACAGTAAACTGAGCCAACCCCTGATTTGCAACCTTCAATCATATAAACTAAATTTGTAACCATACATCAGAATGCTAAACAATCATATACAGTACATAGGTTCACAAAATGTCAATTCTGTCCCCAAGGGTCTGGACCCAAAATGAATTTAAGAGAAAGCAGACAAGTGGGAAAAGAGAAAATACTGTAAGTAGGTTGGAGGACAAAGATGGGTCCCACCAACTTAGGGAAACTGCTGCAGAAGACTGAGGGAAAAGAGAGCCAAAAGAGACAAAAAGAAGAACAGAACAGGAATACACCCAGAAGGAGGGCAGAAACCACACTCAAACTAAAAAAAAATATATATAATAATAATGATAAACTAAACAAAACAAGCAATAAAAAGAAAAAAGAAAAGAAAAGAAAAAAAAAAGGTCCACTTCTGGGATTCTCTCTGGATTCACTGGTAGACAGCCTGTGGAGACAGCAACCCAAATCGTGGCACTGTATCCCCGCAAGCCAGCAACTGTTCATGGATGGAGCAGTAGACAACCTTAGCAGGCCTGCCCTGAGAACAGCCTCCTTGGGTTTGCTGCAATCTAAGCAGTCTCCACGGGTCTGCACCCAGCTAGGAGCTGCTGGGGGAAGCCAGTAACGGTTTTAGCACCAGGCTTATCTGGCCAGACTCCAAAATGGCTCCTGACAAATCACTCTCTCCTGCAGGAGGACCAAGCCCTCCGCACTCACCGCCAGCCAGCACAGTGCTCTGTGCCTGCTGCTCTCCTCCACTAACGAATGGTTCCACAGAGGCCCCAGGATCGCCAGCTGCCACCAACACTGCGACGGTGCGCTTGTTTAATGATGTGTATGAATTCCCCACTGCAGAGGGTACAGCAGGTACTCTCCAGAACATAAAGAGAAGAAAACTATCTTCTCCACATCACTCAAACACTGTTTCAGTAAAACCAATACTAAGATACAGTGAGCAGATGCTCAAACAGAACCACAAGCCTCCACTGCTGACAGCCAGGACAAGGGCACAGTGTTCTCTTTGAATAATTTCAAGTAAAACTGAACAACTACAGGACTCTGACACTTCTTACTTCAGCAGTGTATTTTGGCTAGGATACTATTTTAAGATAAGACCCTGCCATGTATGAATGTCAAAACAAAGTTCTTGTCCACAAGAAGTTCAATACCTAAAGTCCTGGTATTCAGGGTAATTACACAGTAGTTATAGTTCTGAACACATGCAATAAAATTTTCAAAAAATGTGTGTGCCTGGATGTAAACATCAACTTTAAGCACACTTGCCCTGAAAACACATTCCTATTTAGAAATTTCAGGCAGGTTGTCTTGGTTATTCACCTATTAGGTTCCTTCCAAGGCCTTTGGAAGACAGACGAAAGCAGACCACAGAGTGCCCTGTCTACCCACGAGCAGGAACAGTGGTGCTGGCAAGAGAGAAGCTGAACTCAACCAGCTATGCCCCCCTCCTTGTCTAGCTTTCTCACCTCTGATGCCAGTGCCAGTGTCCAGTTGTGCACATTAAGACCATAAGGGTCATCTTTGATGTCTTCCTGCCCCTATATTCCACCAGTCTTGTGGATTTTACTACTTATCTTCTCAAATATCATTCTTTTTGTTTTCTTTCTCTACTTCTCAACCTAAACTATCATCCTTGGAACATGACTCTCCTAATAGAACTCCCTGAACTTACCCTCTAACTCTTTCTCACCAACGCAGCAAAACTGCCTTTGAAAATAATTACAAAAGCAATCAATATGTGGTCTAGATAAAGACTTCCCAAAGTATAGAAAGAACATGGTAAAAGACAAGTCTCCCTTACCATTCCTCAGCACTAAATCCCACATTGTCTACCATCTTCTGTCTTCCAGAAAACATCAGTGTTGGTCTGAGCATTTTAACGTTGTCTGGGAACTAGGACAGCCTAGGAAATGAAGGAATTCATATTTCAGGAAGAAACAAATACAAAAAACGTTTCTAATCTCATTTGCTTCTCTAAATGAATATGGCAGATTGTCAATTCTTAAAACAGTTTAAGGCAGAGTTTAATCTTCCTCGGCATCCCCGCCCTCACTGTCTTCTGTCCCCACGGGTGTCTGCAGTCGGGCCCCTTCACACTTCTCCTGAGTTTTCTTGCCTCACTTACCCTCTGAATCTCAGTTATGAAACCCAAGAAGGACCACTTTGACCCCCAGAGCAGTGCAGGTCCCACACAGGGCAAGCTCAGCACTCCGAGCTCTTTTCCATGGTGCTTCCCATCACCCTCATCAAATGACCAAGCCTGTGATTAGTCAGTGGCTGGCTCATGTCTGACTGCTCTAAAATTCCACGAGGGCAAGGCCAGTGTCTCTATTGTTTCTTTCTGCTTCACCAATCCCAGCACAGTATCAAGTAAATGAATAAGTAAACAGTCAAAGTAATATATGAAAAATAATAAACAAATGCCCCCAAATAGCAGCATTGTTTCTACAGGAAAAGGAAATTCTAATGACTTTTTCCATAAGTTTTCAGAAACTGTCCTATGTATTCACTTTTAAAGTTTTCACAAATTGCCTACATTTCATTTTAGTGTTAAAAACATGTATGCCAGGTGTGTACAAAAGGTTTTTAAAATTCTTATTCTTTGTTCAAAGAAATCCGAACCAGTAAAGGATTAAATGACTAATGACCTGTACGGTAAAGGAGTTCTTTGGACAGGGAGTCAGGAGTGAGAGGTGGGACTTGAGCGGCAGAGGGATTAGGAGAAAGGAGTCGGTGGAGGGACAGGGGATATGGAAATCCTCTTAGTACAGCAGAAAATACGCCTCTCTCCAGAGCCAGTCGCTTAAACTATAATGCATGTTTATTTACAGGATACATGCATAAATGCTAGGTAAAGGCAGTTAAACAGATACAGCTCAGCATCTTTAGACAGATGATTTAAGAAATGCAAAAACAGTTGCACATACAATGATGTTCAGCTATAACAGCTGTTGCAAATACTAATATATATTTATGTATATTATATATCATTTACCTGTGGCTGTATATCAAAATGTCCAAATTATGGTGGCTGAAAATAGCTACTGTAATTACTGATCATTTTGCAGGTGGCTACTCCTCTGCTGGGCTTATCTGGCTTGCCCTACAGATCCAGCGAGATGGCTGCTACTGCTGGAACGTCCAGCAAGGCCCCATCATGCACACTCAGAGTTCACTTTACTTCTGTGAAATGCCAAACCTGTCCTGCTTTCCTTCCTATCTCGCTAGCCATTCCTTTTGAGTCTTTTTGCTAGCTCCTTCTTATCTACCTGACTTCAAAATGCTAGTGTCCCATCACAGTCATTGGATAACTTCTCTTCTTTACCTATAGTCATTCCTTAGAGGACTGCATTCAGTGATTTCCTCATTTACTCTTCTTCATTAAATATCCCACTCATGATACTATGCTACATCTTAATTTGTAATTTATTCATTGTAGCTCACCTTGTCACTGCTCTCAGACTGTAAACTGCAAATAACCTTCTTGAAGGAGGCTATTGCTTTATTCATTGATATAAAATCACTACCTACAAGAGTACATTACTGGTATTTCTAATGAAAGAATGAGCAAATGCACAATTAAACAGTTTTTCTCTGGGTTGTTGGAAAATACATAGCCACAAGAGATCATGGCAGTAAACTCATATTAACTCTCAGACAGTTAAAGTATGCTTAAGTAATTTAGGCGAAAATGTCCTTTAATTTACTAGGAATTTAAGAAATACAAAATGCAATATAAGACAGAAAGAAAATTGGACCGAGACTTAGGAAACTTGAGTGAACATCTTGACTGGGATTCAGACGTCTTGGGACCTTGACGTAATAAGGAGTGCCTTAAGAGAAATATCCCTCTTACATAAAACCTGGGGCCACAATACTCTTGCACAACAATTTGTTAAAGAAAGCACTTGGAATTAGTAGATACTAACTGTTGTTCTTAAACAATGTATGCTAAGAGCGTTTATTTCCTAAGAAAAAGTCTACATACAATGCCTGCAAATCTCCCTATCGAATGACATCTCATCACCTTACAAATCTTACTTGCTTGATTTACAAGCTTCTATAAGAGATTATGGAGAAATTTTTCCACAGGTGTCTTAAGGAGGAAGGGAGGGTAAGGGAGGACAGAAGAGGAATGGAAGACAGAGAGAAAAAGAAGAGCGAGAATGAAGGGAAGAAGACAGTAACAACTGAAGACAGGTGAAAATACTTCTTTCTGATACTGCCCTGAACCAGTGTTCAGCAGCCCTGCAGGGTCTGTAAGAAAAGCCATGGGCAGAACCTTTCCCATCTGCCCCACAGCCAACTCCTTCGGCACTAGCTCTGGGAGCTCTGGCCTCAAGTAGAGGCCAGGAATGACTGAATACGACAGCGTAATTGTTTGGTATTATCAGTATCCATCTCATGGTGTCCATCTTACAAAAAATTACTATCAAATAATCAAAGCATCTTTTGGTTGAGAAAAAAGAGCAGGACCTAAACTTGTCAAAATAAAATCATGTCAGAAGATTTAGTTTTCTCATCTGTTACAAACAAGGAGAACTAAGAAAATGTACTCTGTGATTCCTTGTGATGCTGTAATAATTTTTCTAACTACTTTATGCATCTTTTCTTACTGCCTACTTAGTTGGTAGAGTGTTAGTTAATTCTTAAACTGTAATATGTTCAATAGGTTTGCATCTCAAAAAGTTTTCTTCTAAGAAACTTACGAGAAACATAGCTTCTAAATCATTTACTTTGTGTTATGTTTCCTTTCAAATGACCATTTGCTCAAAATTATGTTTCAAACTGAAATATAGTTTAAAAACACAAATATATATAACAGTTTTAAGATTGCAAGTAGCATTGGTAATTTGCTTTCTTTTTAAATTATTACCATTTTATTATTACTGTGATTATGAAATATCATTGTTAGATATCCAGTATCTAGAGAACCACAACTCTACCCAGCAGTGTTCTCTGCTGTTTTTGAACCAGAAAGAAAAAAAAAAGAGCAATAAAATTATGTTCAAACAATTAATCCTAATGTCAAGAATAACACTGAGATTTTACCACTGACTTAGAATTCTGCCCATTATGTTATTCCTTGACTTTATTCTTCATGAGCATATCTGCTATGCGGAAGTCCAACAGCAACTGGTTAGCTAAACACTCCCTTGTTGTCTTTTAGCCTTGAATCAGGCTCTTCCTCTGGGATCATAAAAGAAACAGACATCTGTGAGGACTAGAAGGTCCTCCACCTTTACACATACATTGTTTTTCCTTATTGTCTACTGATACTGAATGGTATCTTGAGTTCAGAAGCAATATTTTTGAAATAAGATCTCAAAGTTCAGTCTCACACAACAATAAAGTGATTTCAAAAGAAAAAAATCCCACAGCTAAAATGAAGTCAATTCTTCATAGCACTGGGGCACTGGAACCTGGTGTAATCCTGTTCAGACAAGAGGAAACACTGGTATCGGGGCTCCAGCTGCAGCAAAGTGCCCTCAGATGGCAGTACTGGGATGCAGGGCACACATACTCTTCCAGTTGTTTATAGTGAATCAAGTTTTTTGTAATGATGTTGTTTGGGTTAAACAAATTCCATAAAGACAGCATACATTTTCTAAAATAATTTAAATAACAAAAACTAATATTTCTCACAGTCTAAAACTATAGCTCTGGTCTACCTGTAGCAGAATTATTTTTTTAATTTTAAGGGAATAAAAAAGAACAATAAAACAAAACAAAACAAAACAGTGAGAACCCAATATTGGATTTCAACAATAAACAGTAGGGAACCCACCATGCTTACTATATTGCATATTGTTATCCCCGAAACAGTTGCTCAGACTGCTGAGGTTAGGCCTGCAAAGTCAATCAAACAATACAGCATTAGGTTGTTCCTTTACTTCAGCTGTTAGCATCTCAGCCTGTGTTCCTCTGTATCAGCTAGCTGCTTACTGCAGGGCGTGGGCAATGAGGGGGGATGTTCTTCTCTCCCTGCCTAAAGAGGGTGGGGGATGGAGAGGTGGCTTTCTTCCTGGTTCTCCCCTGGCTGGTGTGGCCTCTACTCGCCTGTAGAGCAGAATTATTTTTCTTCTTTGTTAAGAGAACTTTTTGCCTCCCCCACTAGCAATTAGAATCTCTAAGAGAAATATCTAGACATCTGCATTGTTCAAAATCATACCTTGTGAAGTGTTTTTGTATATTACAGTTAAGAAATACGATAATAGACAGGCCAGTCACGGTGGCACACATCTGTAATCCTAGCCCTGGAGAGG
>RJWM01046930.1:0-12100 GCA_004363535.1 Dasyprocta punctata
TTGTCATACACAGAAAGTTCTCAAATGCACAGAATTGGATAGATCCGTATGTAATTGTGCACAAAACTTCTACCTCTGTTTCTTCCTGACACCCTCCTTTGGAATTCTGTGAGAGTTACTGCTCAGTTTCTCTCATTTGCATGGTATTATAGTGCAGAAAGTTATCTGTACTTTTCTTGTTCTATTTCTGAGTCTGCTGATGTTATGGTATGTTTCTTCACTATCCTTGGATTCTGACTTCTGATTTTTGAAAATGACCTCTTTTTCTTAAATATATTTTCAAAATACTGTAGGACCTAGTTTTATGTTCTAACATGTTTCTTGTCATCCTGAAGCAATAGTTTTTCTTGGCAACATAGTTTCAGAACACATTTTGGACTTTTGTAGCAGAATATAAATGTGGCATAGATAAGTGCTTCATATCTTACATCTATGTGAAACTAGCAACAGAGGCCATACGTTATTCAGGCTTATATCCTTAATCTCTAGAAGGCAATGAAAATAAAGCAACTGGGCCAGGGATATCGCTCAGTGGCACAGTGCCTGCTTGGCAAGTGCGAGGTCATGAGTTGGCTCCCCATTACCAAAAAGTAAATAAATAAATAACACAAACTGATCAATTGAAACCTCACTGAGCTCAATCAAGACATTTAAAACAAACCTGCTTTACACCAATAGTATTTTAGTTACTTTTCTTGTTGCTGAGACAAAATTCTTAACACCCAAAGTTAAAGGGTGAAAAAGATTATTTAGCTCACAGTTTGTAAAGGTTTCATCCCATAATCGGCTAGCTCCAAGGCAGAATGGCATGGCAGATGGTCAACAGGTCATGGAAGACAGCAAAAGCAACAAGAGCAAGAGAGAGGCAAGTTTCTTTCTTTCCCTTATATTGTATGCAGGCTAACCCCCAACCCACCCCTAAGGCAGGTGTAGCACTCACACTCTTAATCCCAGCACTGGACCATGAGTCAATCACCAACTCTAGATTCAGTCACCTCTGAAAAGCCTGCCCCACCCCCATAACTGCATGAGGCTTTGGGGAGACATCTAGACACAAACTACAACAAATACTAAACTAACTTCCTTTCCTCTGCTATAAGCTGGTTATTTAGTTAACTGAGTAGTACCTACAATGAAACCCTGAGGTAAATAGAGAGGTGGGGAGGGGGGAGTAAGCACAGTTTCCTGTCCCCTCCCCTCATAAACTTCTACACTACGCCTTCAGTGACCCACCCCTGCCATCATCTAAAGTTTCAGAACCAGAACTTTGACAAGCATTTAAGGAGTTGCTAAAACTATGACTTTCCTCTAGGTGGATTTGACATCATAAAGCTGTCCAAGAGGGGGGAAAAAGGAGAGGAAATAAAAAGAAGACATAGTCTCTAAGGAAAGAGGAAAACATGATTAAAACCATGCTATTATCTTCTACACTGCAGGTCAGGAATGTCCTTACGGGATTTTGGTTAGCTTCCCTTCGTGCTGCTGGTGATATTTATTTTGATAATTATAATGTAGAAAGTTTTTTTTTAAGTGAACATTTTATGACTCTTATATTTATCTGAGTTATTATCTCTGTATAAGTTTAGCTATTGTCTGAGCCTGTCTCAGTCAACTTTATTGGCAATTCCAGTCTATTTGCCAACAACTTAAGAAGCACTCATTTTAAACAAAAGTACACCCCAATCCTTAGATGCAATCCTGCCTCAGGTTCACAAAGCCAAATCAATAGAATCATTCAAATCCAAGGTTAACTCTTATCTTGGAACCAAGTTCATTCCTATTGATTAAATTTTTATTTTTGCCTTATTATAAAGAACAAAAGGACATTGAGACTATTGCAGGAAGAAAAGTGCCATAAATACTCCAGTTATATTACTTTGTAATACAAAGTAATTCATATAATTTTTACTTCCAATCTCACTCCAACTATAACAATGCATTTGCTTGTATAGAACAGATTTTTCCCAGTTGATAGAAGCTTTTTCAAATATTAACAATTATTAATGTTTTGTGAAAATATTGAGAAAACCAGAGAAGTGAAAATAAATCAAATATATTATGCATAAAGAGTCACAACAGATTTTTATGGAATTAGAGAAGAAAACAAGCGTGGATGCTTATCTCTTAAAATTAACCTGTTTTTATAAATTTTGGTTCATAAAAATTGGTACTACAAAAGTACCCTATATTGTTATTCCCCCTTCTCATTCCTTGTAGAAATTTTGGGCCTGGAGTTTAAAGCACTTGCCTGGTAAGTATGAGGTTGTGAGTTTGATCCCCAGTACCAAAAAAAAAAAAACCAAAAAAAGAAAGAAAGAAAAAAAAAAAGAAATTTTGATGCTCTTTTTAAATTTTGACTAAAATGGCAAAAAAATATATAAATGGGTTATTTTAAGAATACAAAGTTTACAAAATAAATCTGAAATGTCCCAGTAAAGGCAGAATTCTGGCTCAAGTCTGCAATGTCACCCTTGCCTGAGTTCCTCACCTGCTGGGCTGCCCTGTGAATTTCAGACTTGCCAACTCCTAAAATCAAATAAGCCAATTGGAATTAGCTACCTCTGTTTCCCTGGAGAACCTCACCAATAGGATAGCTATACAGTGTTCGTCTCCCATATCCAGGCTTGACTTTCACAGATTCAATCAATCAAGGGTAGGATATATTACAAAAAGAAATTGTGCATGTACTGAACATATCCAGACTTTTTCTTGTCATTATTCTCTAAACAAAGACATCCAGAGGCTACATGCAAATACTACGCCATTTTATGTAAGGATTTAAGCACCATGGAGTTTGGTAACTAAGGGAAGGTCCTAGAGCCAATCCCCTCAGTCACTGAGAGTTGACCGTCCTGCCTCTGCTGCTGTGAACATGTGTAGGAGAAATGTCGAATGCCTTTACTTCTTTTAAAGTAAGTTACCAACTCTAAACTCCCATCATAAGGATCAAAAGAAAATTCTACTTTGTTTGTTAGAGTTCACAGGCATCCTCCTCATCTTTCTTCAGCATTTTCTCCTTTGATACTTTATAAAAGGCCACTTGGCCTTTGAAGGAAGACAGCTCTGCTCATTCTATGTCAAAACTGAGCGCGAGAATTTCTGTCAGTGCTGGGAGTCTCATTACCCTGGCCCCCTGACCGCCATCTTTCTTGTGATTCATGAACATCTATCCTCAGTCTTGGAGAATTTATTTTCCATCATTCACTCCCACCAAAAAAATGCAGCTCCATTTACCCTGAATATTCTTCAGAAGCTTAGACCTTCCCCTAAAAAGCCAAAGGTAAGCTAGTTGTAAGCACCATCTACTTCCCTACAAATTCCTCCAGAGATGAGAAACAACAAAAGCTAAACTTTCTGCTAGTATTACACTGGAGATTAAAATGTCATCAGAGTAAAACTCAAACTACTGTGTCAAAATTCATCATATCCAGTGATGTGTCAATAAATGTTAACCACCCAGAGCTCTAGAGGGCAGGGGTGGGAGAAAGAACCGAAATTTGTAGAATTTGCCTTCCCATTGCAGCTTCTCCCCTGGTGGTTGGCGCCAAGCTCTCCCTCCAGGAGACAGGTGGTGACATCAGTGAACATATAATTGGAAAGATATGTACAGCAGCAGCACATCATTATGTACTATTTCATCCATACACAGTAAACATAACCTGAAGAACAAGGATAAAGCCGCACACTTATTACCTTGTTTATAATACAAATTATTTCATTCTAAGCTTGAATAATTTAGTTTTCAGTCATAGCTGTATTTGACAACTGGCTCACAAAATTCCTGAAAATTTATCAGTTCACTTTTAAGAACCAATGTTAGCTACAAGATATATCAAAGTTAAATGGCTCACTGTAGTACATCACTGATCCTACCACAGAGATCTGACTCTGATGGGAACCTTTGTGCCATGGTTTATATGTTGGTGTCTATAAAATTCGTGTTGGAATTTAAATCTCTATAGCATTAAATGTTGTGATTAAGTCATGAGGGATCCCCCTTCATGAATGGGATCATTGCCCTTACGAAGGAAGCTTCAGAGATCAGTCCAGCACTTTCATCTCTTGCATGACATGAGGACACAGCATTTGTCCCTCTTCTCTTGCCATATGAGGACACAGCCACAAGATGCCATCTTGAAACACAGAGTGAGCCCTGGCCAGAGATTGAATGTGCTGGCTTGACCTTGAACTTACCAGTCTCTAGAACTGTGAAAACTGAAGTTCTACTCTTTATAAATTACCCAGGCTGTGGCATTTTGGTATAGCAACAGGAATGGACTAAGACTATGTAAGGGAAATTGACTGAGACTTTGCCAACGAGGTCAACAATCCCAAATGTGTGCTGAGTACTTTTGTTGTTTGGATTTGCTGTTATTTCACCTCTCAGAGACAGATGGAAACCTAGCCTGTGGAACTGAGGGCACCTAAGTCCCCATCAAATCTTGCCTTGCAGCTGTCATCTACAGCAGACACTCTCAGGTCTAGTCTCATGATCTCTTGGAACTTTAAAAAGTATTGGGATGCCAAAGAGCTTTTATTTATGAAGTTTACACTGTCAATATTTACTACATTATAAATATATTGTTTGTTTTGACATTTATTCCTTTACTTAATAATAATACTAACAAACTATTACATATTAACATGAATACCATATTTTGTGGCAAATATTTTTAGAGCTAATGCATCAATGAAAGAAGTAGCACTGCTCTGTATTTGTTTCAAATCTCTTTAATGTCTGTCTTAACAAAGAAATTACATGATAATCATATCTGTTTCTACCCTCAAACTATGCTGTTTTTAGACTGGAATGGTAGTACATGCCTACACTCCCAGCTACTGAGAGAGGCTGAAGCAGGAGGATCACTTGAGCCCATGAGTTCTCAAATACCCTAGGCAACATAATGAGACCATGCCTCAAAAAAAAAAGTTATTTTGTAAGATGTTATTTTCATTGAACATATTGTTAGAAAATGTTAGAAAACTATATTTTAAAATCTTGTCAGATAATTGTAAAAAGTATTATTTGATAATAAATCAAAACTGAACAAATTGTGTTTTTTAAAGATTAATTGTAATATATGGTCTGAAACCATCTCAATAAATTTTCATACCGTTATATTAAAATCCATTGAGTCACTTTTCACTTTGAACAAGGCTTTGACTTCACATGATTTTATAACCTCATACATTTCTCTTCTTAAAAAAATGAACTCAACAAGTTATGCAGATTTTCCAAATGCCTATTTTAGAATAATTTTAAAATCATGTTTATTAATACCACCACTCGGGTCTATGGAAAAGGTTTTAGTCTTCACGCAGCTGTGAAGCTCATGGCAACAAATACAAGCTTTCCAAACTTGTAAATTTTGCTTGAAAGATTGCATTTTATCACTGGCAACGAATAATGTCAGCAGTTTTGCATGAAGTGATAATCTCACTTAGCTCTTTTTCAAGAAAATGTTTGCCAAATACCCAACTCTGAATAACTATAGTTCATGTGCCATAATTTCAAGTAAGAATTCTGTTCCACAAGAGAAGCAACTAATTTGGCTCCCATGTAAAACAATTACACAAATGCTTTTCTTTGAGACAAACATTGTCTATGAATACAAAGCAAAAGACCTTTATAAATGCCTTCCACCTTGTCATACAGAATGCTGAAAAGGGGGACTGGGGATTCAGCTCAGTGACACAGCACCTGCCTGGCAAGCATGAAGTCCTGAGTTCAATTCCTGACACTCACCCCCCTACCAAAGAAAAAGAAAAGAAAAGAAAAACAGAATTCTGAAAATATCATTTATCTTTGGAGAAATAGGTTAGAAGTAGATGAAACAAATTTCTCCAATTCAAGATTGATTGTACTAATAGAAAAAAAAGTAAAGCATGTGGAACTGGTGGAAAACAATAAAAGTAATGCTAACAGTAATATAACTAAGATTTACTGAATTTTTGCTATGTATTAAGTATTTTTAGATTTGCAATGTTTCCCAGTTTTAAAACTGAGAGATAGATTGACAGGAACAGAGACAGAGAAATAGAAAAACTTCTAGTAAATACATGTATAAAATTTCTAACTTCTTGCTAGCATCTCTTCTGTCTCCCCTATTTCTGCTGCAGTATCTGGAATCCTGTGTTATACACAATGTCAGGTACAAGGCAAAGGATTATACTAAAACTTTACCATTTTTAATCTAGATTAATGTATAAAAACAAAAAAATGCATTCTCCAATAGAAGAGAGTGTGAGGCAGTCCACATACTAGCCTGCGAACTTACTATTAATCATTACAGATCATAGGGCAGGCACTAAGACGCCCCTCAGTGACCCAGGATCCCTGCCTCAGTATCCATGCCCTTGAGGGCTCCTCTTCTCATCAATGTGGACTGGACTTAGTGGCTTGCTCTTAAACAAATAGAATGTAACAGAAATAGCAGGCTGTCACCTCCAAGATTATGCTATTAAAAAAGATCCCAGTGTCCAACTTGCTTGTCTTTTCTTTCCCTCTCACTTGTTTTTGGTGACAGAATCCAGTCACCACATTGTAACTTCCCAATGGAGAGACCCATCCCGAAATCAGCCAAGGCAGGTCTCCACCCCAGAGCCTGTGAGAGACTCGAGCACTTGGTCCAGCAGTCCATGAGGACCTGAATCCTACCGACAGTCTCTTGGGTGTGCATGGGAGTAGATCTTCCCCTATTGAACCTTAGTGTAAATCCGCAGCCCTGGCAACTCTTTGAATGCAGCCACACACCCCAGTGAGTAAACTCCAGATTTCTGAGAGGAAGAAAAGCTGAGATGACAGGTGTAAAGAAGCAGATCTGCTGAGAACACGGGGTTCCTACACCTGGAAGAAATCAGTCCAAAGAGGAAGATAAATAGGTCAATAGATAGTACCTAATATCTAATGGAGAAAGAAGAAAAAGTATGCAGGACTATTAAAAAGCCTAACTGTGTCTGATAGAGCTTTATTGAGTAGCTGCCATTTGACCTAGGTCATAAAGTTTGAGCACATTAAGAACCTGGCCAAGTGGCACTGCTTCCGTTGGAGCTGCTGCAAAGCAGTCTGCCCACACTTGACGTGCAGTTTTCAAATAAAGAAGCAGGAGAGGGCGTAGGCTATCTTCAGAAAAAGACGGAAAGCATGTGAAGAAACCAAAGCCCGATTTCCATATAGACAAAAAGGAAAGACAGCGTTCAACAGATATGATGAAAAAATATGTGGTCATGAAGGATCTATCACAGATAACTCTGAGAAAAAGGAGCAGTTTACTGTATTGGAACAAGTTTAACAAGTTTGTGGCAGGAAATAATGTTTAAATCAGAAACTGTTTAAATCCTGTGATAAAGATGTGTGGCCATACACTTAAAAAGGAAAAGTACTCCTTCATATCTTTGGTAAAATAGTGAATGGAAGTTTCTACATAGTAAAAATGACTTTTTTTTTCCAATATTTAGTATCCCCAATCAGGAAAACTGGCTACTGAATTAATATGCTATTTAAACTAGGATTTTTTTTTTAAAAAATAAGTTTTATGAATAGAGATATATATAATTTCTAAATTTATTTGAAACTACAGAGTGAAAACGTGAACGGTTATAATTTGGTCACAATTTTTAACAAAGTAATTTCACTAAGGTAAATAAAAGCATAGTACCAAGAAGGAAGTCCATAAATACTGGCTGAAGTGAAAGCCAAACACGTGGAAGATGCGGGCACCTGAATGACTTAAATGCCTGGAATTTAAAGTTAAAAAAAAGGGGGGTCTTGGCTTTTCTGCATAATAGATGACACTGGGCAATAAAAACAAATTTCATGTTCTTCTTTGAAACATAGAAATTATCATAGCTGTACCTTCAAAACTAGATAATTGTAAGTTTATATTCAGTAAGACGTATGGAAATGCCTAGAAACATTTAAATGACTACATAACTCTTTTGCTCTCCAAGAAGGGCTATCACAACAAGGTCACTACATCTACTTTTTTAGATTACAATTTTAAAACTTACTTTCTATTCAAATAACCAAAATAAAACGTGTGTGTTGGTTTTCAGCCTTGACATATGGAGTGAAACGTGAATTTTATTGCATTGGCACATAAAGGTTAGAAAAATTTTTGTGATTTTTTTTTTAAATCTGAAATTTATTCCACTTGGAAAGTCTGTTGCATTTCCCTAGGAAATTAACAACCCTGGATCCAAGTGGCAAAATAAGGTTTGCAGCCCTTACATTACCATTTTTTACACGATGGCTTTTCCCATTTGTGTGTGCTAACGTGCCTCACGGCGGGAGCCTAAAACCATTTGCTGAGGGATCCCATTTGCTGGTGTATTTTAGAGTCGTGGTTATGCTTGACATTTGAGTTAATATATCACAAGTCTCTCTCCAATTTACTTGCAAATTTATTATAATTGATGAGAAAAAAGCTTGCGTGGAAGGCGAGTAACAAACTAATTCATAAGCCATTCATCTTCTGTAATAAACAGGAGTCGGAAAGTTGCACAATTAGGATCTTGCACTTCTAATGCATTCAGCGATGAATCAACATGCGTTTTCTTCAGCCTCATCTGTAGGCTTCGATGTAGCAATGGAAATAGCCTTCCCCTAATAGAAGTGGGCATATTTCTTTAAAAAGAAAACTCGTCCCCAAAAAACGTATAGGAAAAAACATTTTTAAATACATTAGAAACACCAATTAAAGTGATTTTTCTCTAGCAGTGCTCAAAGGCTCCACCTCTTAAAGGTTAATTTATAGACATGTTTGATACTATCACAGACATTTACATTTCATTTCCTGTAAGTTGTTTTCATTATGACTGTTCCAGGGCCCTCTTATCATCTCACTCGATTCAGTCTCCCAGAGTGATCTCAGCTGCATCCATGATTTCAAGCCCCACCTACACTGCAGATGAATCTAAAATTATTCCTAGCCCTGACCTCTCCAAACTCATGTTTGTATTTTCAACTGTCTCCTACATCTTCACCTAAAAATTCAACCCAGCACATCTAAAATTAAATTGTCTTCTTCGCCCCCACATGCTCTCAATTTGTCCCTTTAATCCTGTTACCAAATACAAAATCATTCTTAATTCCTGCCTCTCCTTGTCATCCCTGCTATTTAAACCTCCTAATAACTCTCCATTTATCTCCTTTCTATCCTCACTATCTGTATACAGTTGTTATTCATCTCCAGGTCTACTTCAGTAGCATAATAATCAATTTCGCCGTGTCTCAACTCTCTCCATTCTAACTTACCTTTTGTAAGATTTACCTTTGCTAAAACATAATTTCGAGATTATAGATCATTATAAAAATTGAGTAATTCACTAGTAATCTCAGTATAAAACCCATAAAATCTTTAAAGTTATATATAATCGCCTTTAAAATCTGATTCTTATATATTCCTAGCTTCATCTCTTGTCATTCTCAACACTTCTTCACCAAACATGGACATTCTCTAAAAATGTCATTTAGTTTCATACATGTGTCCACGTATTTGCACACTTTCCTGTCTAGAATGCCCCCCTAGCATTCAAATGCAACCTCTTCTGAGCAGCTCTCTCCAAGTCCCTGAGTGAGAAGTCATCTCCCTGCTGCAATTCCACATCTTGACCCTCAATGTTGTCTTTGCTACCTGTTCATCATGATTTTTTTTTTTTTTTTTTTTTTGGTACCGGGGATCGAACTCATGGCCTCACGCTTGTCAGGTAGGCACTTGTGCCACTGAGCTATACCCCCAGCCCCTGTCATGAATATTTTTAAGACTGCTTCAAATTCAAATATGCTATCTTCAGGTTCTCATAAGAACATGAATAAAATTGTCAGATTATGTTTCCTACTTTTCAAGATTAAAAATTTGGTTTCTGTCGATGCTGTTGATCCCCCCAGGAATCCCAAGATAAGCTGTTAAAGGAAGAGACCTACAAGGGGTGATGAAAAAATATGGGAAATATTTTTAAATTTTTTTGTAATTTATTACAGCAAATGATGTATTACCATTAATGCCCCTCAAATTACTCCTCCTTGCTTTGCACACACTTATCCCATCGTTCTTGTCACTTTCTGAAGCAGATCTGGAAGTGTTTTTCAAGTGTTTCTTTACAAGGTGTGATCAAAAATACGATGAATGCTATTGCCAAGTTCCATCCAACGGAAACACAGGCTCATAAAAATGTTGCAGTGTGTCCTTGTCCAACTTATTCATAGGGTTTGAGACTTGTGGTTTCCAAAACTAAAATGACCATGAAAGGTAAATGTCTCGAAGAGATTCAGGATATTGAGGCAGCCACAACAGCAAAACCAAAAATACTCATGAAAGAGCAATTCCAGAATTGCTCCAGAAGGTGGAAAACATGATGGCATAGAGGTGTTCAAAGTGAAAGGGACTCTTTGAGGGGGATTAATGTCAATATGGCTTGTATTTTAAAAAATAAAGTATTTTTATTTCAATACATTTTATTTTTGAGCATCCCCTTGTACCTGTCTAATGCAGAATTTTAAAATTTTTGTTGATACAATTTTTTGTTGTCAACCAGCATCATTAAAAACAACCAAGTGCCTTCCAAACCAAGAACACAAGTAAATATTTCACCAACATTTATATCTTTTCCATATTGCCCACTCCTCATTTTCCACAGTTCCCAAAATGCTATCGGGAATTTGCATTTCATAAAAGCAGTTGAGGTGTCATCAGGAAAACAGGAAGAAAAGAAGCCTACAAATGTGTCTGAACACCTACTTGGAGATCTTTATCCTCAGAAGTGTTGTCAATTAATTTTATCCTACTTTGAAATCTTGCCATTTAGTGATGACTACAAATTCCCATTATTTCTGGAACATGATCCAGATGGAGCTGAGAGCTCATAACATCTTGGCACAGAGGTTTTATTAATTTATTTTCAGTAGATAAGAAAAATACCAAAAAGAAATATACTCCTACAAAGCAAACAGGGAAAGCATTCTCAACTCTTACCTTAGTTCTCAACTACTATTCATTTTTAAACACATGTTTAGAGAACTCCTTTGAGAGAGAAGATGTATTAGTTCGTATTAATGCAGTGGTAAACAAGACAATTAAGAACCAGTTAAGAAATAAACCCAAACACAAAGCAATTACAGATTATGAAAGGTGTCTGAAGAAATCACAAGGGCGATGAGATCAAAATGAACTGGGCTGGAAGGTAGAGGCCTTTTAGATGCGGTGAACAGGGGCAGCTATTTGGAGAAACTGGACTTTGAGCTGGGACCTGTGGCACAAAAGCGAGCAAGGGCTGTGGAGACCCAGAGGAAGAACAGAGCCCACAAGTCTAGCGAGGACAGCCAAGCCCTAAATACAACGCCCTAATCACAGCAGTGAGATACCTCAAAGTTGCAGGTTTATCACGAGCTGGTAATATCCATACGTACATCAAGTATAGGTCAATATAGTCTGAAATATCCACATGTTTCAGATTTCAGGGTCTGAAACTGAATTTCCAGTATGAGTTAACCCTGTTCCAAATAAGTAGCCACCTTTCTAAAGGCAATCCAAGAGGAAAATGTTCAGATTTTGTCAACGTCATCTGACCTAAAAGGTTCTTCTCCCCCAGTGCTCTTTCTCCCCCAGTCGTCTTTTTCACCTGCCTCCCTGAACTGCTGCTTACCTGTCTTTTACACATTATTCCTCAATTCTTTCATTCTTTGTTTCTTTGCTCTGTTTAATCTCCCTCAGAGTACTCCACTCCCGCTAACAACCACATGTCCCAAACTTGCTCTTGAACTTCGAAGTCCTTGTGCTCACGGGCCCCCAAAATTCAAGAGAGACAAACCTGCCGCTGTCACTCCCACCCTCGCCCATCTACTCCACGCACCACCCATGAGATCTCCCCAGCACTATCTCCGGTCACATGCCCATGCGGGACACATGCCCATGCTGACTTCATCTCCTCGGCTCCCACTTCCAGTCACCCAGTCTCCTGGTTTTACATTCTTAACATTTACTGATGCAAACTGGCTCAGAAATTAATGAGCCAACACTGAATTCCTGTCTTCCTTACACTAGGACCTGAATTATGTAATAGCTTAATGATGTGGTTACGTGTACCAGGTACTCTAAAGAGA
>RJWM01046931.1:0-12117 GCA_004363535.1 Dasyprocta punctata
TTTGGGATACATGCTTTTTCATATAACAGAAGACAGTTAGATAAGTATATAGTGTTTAAATCCTCAGAGGTCACATGCCCAGAGTGTATCAATGGTAATTGTTGCAATTATATAAAGTAATGTCAAGTATATAAAGTAAGATCAAGTCTTGCTGGCTCCTTGTTAAAAAAAATATAAATATCTCCTTGATTAGGAGAAAGGGATGTTTACATAAAATTTAATATAAATGGATGTCCACTTTTAAATGTTTTTTTTGTTCTCTCTCTTTTTTTTTTTTTTTACTGAAAACCCTTGATATTTGAACTGATCCATGATTCATATGCATCTTTCTGTCTTTTATTCTGGAGCTCAAGTAGAATCTAATCACTCATTGTGGTTAAAGTAGCAAATCTAGCATGCTATTTTCACCTTCTCTATCAATTACTGTTAGCACCTAATTCTCATTTACTGAGTTTTTCATCTCACTCCCTGACTCCCTAGACTCTCATGAAAAGTAACAAGCTTGGGACAGGCTGAGTTAATAACAACTGAGGTACAAAAAGCAACTAAATGCTTGGATTGTTTGCTTGATCTTGCAGGCCTGAGCCCAGCAGTGTAAGCATCTATTTGGAGGATGACAGTATGCAATATAGCAAATATAGGGGATTTCCTATCTTGTCTTTGAAATCCAGTATTGGTTCTCAGTGATTCGTTTTGCTCTGATTAATTGCTTTGCTTTATTCAGTGTTCTGTTCTGGTTGGTTTTATTCTGTTTTGTTTTGATTTGATTTTGCTATACCTGATGGAATGGACAACTATTGTGAGATATACTATGGTAGCTACTGTTGTTTTCCTAGGATCCTGCTTTGAAGTTCTGTACCAATTTCTCTACTTTGTTTTGACTGGTTTTGTTCTGTTTTATTTTGTTGGATTTTATTATCCTAAAGAAAATATGCTGGGGGTGCATTCTGTTTAGCCTGCCCTCCAGAGGTTCTGAACTCCTTGCAGCCAGATGCAAGGTCCTGGCAGTACCACACTCTGGGACATGCTCTGCCTAGCCACCTGGGTTCTGGAGGTTCTGAACTCCACCCAGCAAAGTGTAAGGCTCCAGTGCCACACTCAGGGAGTGCATCCTCACTAGCTACACAGAGGATCTGACCTCTACCCAGCCCAGTGTCCCAGTGTAATCCATCAAGGGGATGCCCAGCCAGCCTCACAGCACAAGGGTAACAAGCCAAGCCCAGCCTAGAGCCCCAGACCGCTCATCAGGGAGCAACCAGCATAGCTGATGAGTCTTGGAGAATTTGAGCTTTGCCCATCAGAGCACAAGGCCCCAGCTCCATAGTTCAGGGGTGTGGAACAACTAGTCATGGGGCAAGGCCCCAGTACCATATGCTGGGGGTGTACTCTGGCTAGCCCTGCAATCCAGAGGCCCTGAAGTCCTCACAGCCAGACACAAGGTCCTGGTGGTGCCACACTTCAGGGGTGTGCTCTGCCTAGCCACCTGGGCCCCGAGGATTCTGAACTCCACCCAGCCAGGTGTAACTCCCAAGCACCACACTCTGGGAGTGCATCCATGCTAGATGCCTGGGTTGCAGAGGTTCTGAACTCCACCAAGCCAGGCACTAGGCCTGAGTGACACACAGGGGTTACACCCCTGCTAGCTACCTGGGTCTGGAGGCTCTGAACTTCATGGAGCCAGGTGCAAGACCACAGTACCATACCCCAGGGGTGCATCTCTGCTAGTTACCTTGGTTGCAGAGATTCTGAACCTTACACAGCTAGGTTCTATGCTCCAGCAACACACTCTAGGGGTGTACCCCTGCTAGCTGCAGAGAGGATACAAGCTTTGCCCAGCCCAGCCTCCTAGAGCAACCCAACGCAGTACATCAGGAGAATATGCAGCCAGCCTCACAGGCCACAGAGCACAAGTTACTGGCACCATAGTTAGTGGGTGCACCTGGCTAGCCACAGGGATATTGGAGGATTGAGGCCCTATCCAGCACAGCATTCCAGTCCAATCCATTGAGAGACTGACTGGTCAGTCACACAGGTCCCAGAGAAAAATGACAAAATGAAAGAGCAAGATGCAGTCTCAGTCTTCCAGCCCACTGAGAATAAACCCAAGAGACCCTAAAATGGAAGACACTGGAAATTGCACAACTGAACTTTCTAAAATGATAGCAACTGAAGTAAAGAAACAACTCCATGAAGCTATAGAGGAAATCAGATTAGAAATTATCTCTCAGCTAAAAAGTGAAATGACAGATGTTATGAAAGAAATGCTATGTGTATCTAAAAAAAATCTAGATAAGAAAACAGAGGAACATAAGAAGATGATGGAAACTTTGAGTGAACAATATAAGACACAATTAGAAAGCATGAAACAGATTCAAAGGGATATTCAGGAAATTAGAAATTCCAGTGAAAGTTGGCAAAATCACGTGAATTAAGCTGAAGATAGAGCCTCAGACCATAAAGACAACATGGAAGCTTACAATCAAAAGAGAAAAGATCTCTTAAAAGTAGCAAAGAACCAGGAAACAGCAATTAAACAGCTGCAAGATGATGCCAAGAGAAATAAGATAAGATTAATAGGCATCAATCAAAAAGCAGGGGTCAATACTAATGACATGTGATGACTATTTGCAGAAATAATAGCAGAAAATTTTCCAAACATAGGAAGAGAATCTGATATACAGTTAAGTGAGGCATGTAGAACCCCAATTAACCATAACCAAAATAAATCTTCACCCAGACATATAATAATTAGGGCATCAGAAATACAGCACAAGAAGAGAATACTAAAAGATGTCTGAGAAAAGAAGCACATCACCTATGAAGGAAAGCCTATCAGAATCATGGCAGACTTCTCAACACAAACATTCAAGTCGAGAAAACCTTGGAGTGAAGTATTTCAAATCCTGAAAGAAAGCAACTTTCAACCCAGATTGATGTATCCTGCAAAACTATTTTTCAAAGTTGATGGAGAAATAAGATACTTACACAACAAAGAACAACTGAAGAAATTTATGGCCACCAAACCAACACTACAAAGAGTACTGAAAGGCACTCTAGAAAGAGACGAAGACAGCTACAATCTTAAGAACAACAACAAAAGGAAACCTCTAAGCAGTGCAAATAATTAAACAGAAAATGTGGAAAACCAACAACAGAAAGATATCATGACAGGGATGAGCCAGTACATATCAATTATATCAATCAATGTAAATGGTCTTAACTCACCAATAAAAAGAAACAGACTAGCAGAGTGGGTTAAGAAACAAAACCCAACAATATGCTGTGTACAAGAAACACATTTCACTCAAAAGGAAATTCACAGACTGAAAATCAAAGGCTGAAAAACAATACTCCCTGCAACAGGAACCCAGAAAAAAGCAGGGATAGCTATTTTGTTTGCAGACAATGTGATCTTCAAACTGAGAATGATCAAAAGCAATGAAGAAGGTCATTACATACTTGTTAGGGGAAAACTTGAAGAGGAAGAGATTATGATCATAAACATATATGCACCAAATATGGGAGTACCCAACTATGTAAGACAAATCTTAGTGGACATGAAAAACCAAACAAACAATTATACAGTTATAATGGGAGACCATAACACCTCATTTTCACAAAGACACAAATCAACCAAACAAAAAAATAACAATGAAATAACAGAAGTCAAACAAGCCTGTGAACAAATGGACCTAGTAGATATGTACCAAGTGATCCACCCAATAATATCAGAATACACATTCTTCTCAGCTACACATGGGTCATTCTCTAAAATAGATCAAATTCTAGCTCACAGAACATGCTAAGGAATTGAAGCAAATGCAAAAGAATTGAAATAATTCCATGAATATTATCTGATCATAACACAATAAAATTGGCAATTAATGACAAATAAACCCACAAGAACCCCATAAACACATGGAAATTAAATAACACTCTTCTATGCAATCAATAGGTCACAGAAGAAATTAAAGAAGAAATTAAACAATATCTACAGTTAAACAAAAATGCAAATACAATTTACCGGAACCTGTGGAACACAATGAGAGCACTCTTCAGAGGGAAATTTCTAGCACTAAAATCCCATATCAGAAAAATGGAAAGAACACACATAAACAACTTAATGTGGCATGTCAAACTTCTTGTAAAAGAGGAACAGGTTAATCCCAAAGCCCAAAGAACGTAGAAAATTATAAAGATCAGAGTAAAAATTAATGTAATTGAAACTAAGAAAACAATACAAAGAATTAATGAATTGAAGAGTTGGTTCTTTGAAAGAATAAATAAAATTGATAAACCTCTAGTCAGTCTTATCAAAAAGTGGAAAGAAAAAACTCACATTCATGCAATAAGAAATGAAAAGGTTGAAATCACTCCCAATCCTGTGGAAATACAGAAGATCGTCAATACCTGCTAGAAAAGCTTTACTCTCATTGGTTTGATAACACAGAAGAAATGGACAGATTCCTAGAAACCCATGAAATACCAAAGCTGAATCAAGAAGATGAAAAACTGCTGAGTAACCCAATTTCAGTTAATGAAACTGAAAATATACTTAAAATCCTACCAATAAAGAAAAGTCCAGGTCCTGATGGATTCACAGCTGAATTCTACAAAAAAATTAGGGAAGATGTAATGTCAACATTTCTCAAACTCTTCAGTGAAATGGAAAAGGGAGCAAGTATTTCTAACTGGAAGCAAGTACTACCCTAATACCAAAACCAGAGAAAGATGCAACCAAAAAAGAAAATTACAGGCCAACTCCTTAATGAACATAGATGCAAAATTCCTATAAAATACTGACAAATAGAATGAAACAACTCATAAGGAAGATTATACACCATGCTCAAGTGGAATTCATCCCAGAAATGCGGGGATGGTTCAACATATGCAAATCAATAAATGTAATACACCATATCAATAGAGCCAAGGGCAACAATCACATGATTATCTCAATAGATGTGGAAAAAGCTTTTGACAAAATCCAACATTCATTCATGATAAAAATCCTATAGCAGATTGGAACAGATGATCTCTATCTCAATCTGATGCAAGCCATGTATCATAAACCAAAAGCCAACATCTTACTCACTGGACAAAACTGAAAACTTTTAACCAAAAACCAAGAACAAGACAAGGATGTCCATTATCACCACTCCTATTCAATATAGTTCTGGAAACATTAGCCAGAGCAATTAGACAAGAGAGAGAAATAAAAGCAATAAGGACAGGAAAGGAAGAAGTTAAACTATCATTATTTGCAGATGATATGATACTATACATAGAAGACCCCAAAAGTCCATTGAAAGACTTTTAGATATAGTAACCCAATTCAGTAATGTTGCTGGGTACAAGGTCAACACTCAAAAATCAACATTATTCTTGTATATAAACAACAAAGTCACTGAGAGAGAAGTAAAGGAAACCACAACCTTCACTCTAGTATCCAAAAAAAAATGAAATACTTTAGAAGCAATCTAACAAAGGAAGTAAAAGATTTATTCAGTGAAAATTACATTACTCTGAAAAAGGAAATTGAAGAGGATTTCAGAAAATGGAAAGATATTCCATGTTCATGGATAGGAAGAACAAACATAGTGAAAATGGCCATTCTCCCAAAATTGTTACACAGATTTAACACAATTCCAATCAAAATATCACTTGCATGACTTACAGATCTAGAGAAATCATCCCTAAAATTCACCTGGAACCAGAAGACACCTAGAATAGCAAAGGCAATTCTGGACAACAATGGTAAGTCAGGAAGCATCACAATCCCTGATTTGAAATTGTATTACAAAGCTACTATGATAAGATCAGCATAAAAACAGACCTGAAGATCAATGGAATAGTTTAGAAGACACAGCCACAACTACAAACACACTTAGCCACCTCATCTTTGACAAAGGGGCCAAACATACACTGGAAGAAAGACAGCCTCTTTAATAAATGATGTTGGAAAAACTGGCTTTCTGTATGCCAAAAACTAAATCTCGATCCTGTCTGTCACCATGCACTAAAGTCAAGTCGAAATGGATCACAGATCTAAATATTAAAGCAGAGACACTAAATTTGCTATATGAGTAAGTAGGTAAAAATCTTGACAACATAGGAGTAGGCAGAGAATTCCTGAACTAAAATCAAACTCATGGAAAATACTCCACAGAATTAACAATTGGGATCTTGTCTTATTGAAAAGTTTTTGCATGTCAAAGGAAATCTCCAACAGACTGAAAAGCAAATCCATGAACTGGGAAAATATCTTAGCCAACTGTCCCTCAGACAAAGGACTTCTATCCAAAACATATAAAGAATTTTTAAAAATCAGGCCCCCAAAATTCAAGGACCCAATCCAAAAATGGGCATCTGAGATGAATGCACACTTCTCAGATGAAGAAATACAAATGGCAAATAAATATATGAAAAAATGTTCAACATCAATTGTCATTTGGGAAATGCAAATTAAAACAACACTGAGATTCCATCTCACTCCAGAAAGAATGGCCAAGATTAAACAACCAACCAACAACAAATGCTGGAGTGGCTGCAGGGAAAAAGAAACTCTTCTCCACTGTTAGTGGGAGTTTAGACTGGTGCAACCACTGTGGAAATCAGTCTGGAGATTCCTCAAGAAGCTAGGATTAGAGATCCCATTCAACCCAGCTATTCCACTTCTGGGCAATTTGCCAGAAGAACTGAAAACATCACACCACAGTGATACATGTGCACTCATGTTTATAGTATCACAATTTGTAATAACCGAATCTTGAGAACAACCCAAGTGCCCATCATCGAAGGAATGAATAAAAAAAGGTGTGGTATTTTTATACAATGGAGTACTACTCATGTACAAAGAAAGATTACATCAAGACTTTTGTAAGTAAATGAGCCTAACTTGAGACCATACTCATAAGTGAAATAATTCAAACTCCCATGTGTAAATACCATATTGTCTCCCTAGTGTAAGAAACTGAAAAAGTATATATGATCCACAATCTACAATAAATACTTCATAAGGGTAAGAAACTGCTCAATGAGGAAAAATAATTGAAATAGGGAAAAGGAGGAAAGAAGGAAGGGAAAAGGAAAACATAAATTCGTGTGTGTGTGTGTGTGTGTGTGTGTGTATAATACCTAAAATGACTATTCTACTAAATGTATTAGTTATTGGAAAACAACAGCTGTTACTCGTATGATTAGATCAATTTTGCATGTCTATATCTGTTAATCTAAGCAATCTTTTTGAAGATAACAATATGCAATATTACAACCATTGTTAAATTCCTATCATCTTGTTTTGTAAACCTATTCTGTTACTGTACTGGATTTGTTGTTGTTGTTTGTTTGTCTCTTTTGCTTTTTGTTTTTCTTTTCTGTTTCTTTTGTCTCTTAAATAAACAAAAAAATCAAAAAAGGGAACTTAAAAAAGTTTTCCAAGGCTCCTTAGGCAATACTCCAAAATAAACTATAGAGTTCCTTGGCAAAAAGCCATCTCTGCCAGCATCTCTCCAGGATTCTTTCATTCGAAGACTCTTTCACTGAATACTTCTGTCTTGATAGAACTCTTTAAACAGGGCAAAAATCTTTCACATGACATAATTAAGCTGAGTAATGCCCCTTTCCCCAAAAAATTCTAATCCTTGGAACATGTATCATCTTACTTGGAAAAAGTGTCATTTCAGATAGATTAAATGAAGGTTAATAGACAGGTAGGTTATGAAGGAAAAACTAAGCGACTGTTAAATGCCACCACAGGTATTCACAAATACACAAAAGGAGTGATATAAATATAGAGTACAGTGAGATTTGAAGACCTTGGACTTGAAGAATGGAATATTACGACTACAAGTTGAGGAATGTGGACAGCCACTAGAAGCTAGAAGACACAACAAAGTATTGTACTGTCACATGAGGCCTGCAGTGGAAGCCACCAGCTCTGCAGCACCTAGATTTTGGTCTCGGTCTTCAGAAGTGTGAAGGAATAAGTTTCTTTAGTTTTGACTAAATACACATGGTACAAAATCCTGCACTTTATGTGCCCCTTTCCTGTTTGCTCATAGTTTATATCTAATTTGTCTTTCTTCTGTAAACCTTGCACACATACTTGTGTAAGTCTTAATTTCAAACCACTTTCATTTCAAATTCAGGCCTTTCCTCTGTTCAATCACAATATGATTGTGCAGAACAAAAGGAATAAAGCATGAGGGGCATAATTTAGCTCGCAGGAGCCATCCCTGCTAGAAGCTAAAAAACAGCAAATTGTCTACCTTTTATAGAAGTATACATTTTTCTCTTTGTTTTTTAATTTTTCAGGCTAACAAAGAGTTAAGTCTTCTAGAGGAGAAACTTTGCTGTGTATAACTGCTGGCAAGACAAGAGTTTCGTTCAGATGTTGTGACAGCCTGCATGTCAATGACAGCAGATATCCATGTGGCAGGATCACTGAGGATTAACAAATATTGTAGTTCCCCAAACATATATTTCCTGGCATGCTTTCAGTTCAGTGTGCCCATGTCACTATTTTTGGTTAACAGAATATGAGCAGAAGTGACACATGCCTATCCTTGCTTGAGGCAGTGAAATGTCTCCAGGGACTCTCCTCTTCAGCAGAGCTAGAAAAGCCACAGGAGACAGACTTCAGAGTTGCTCTGCAGGGTGCCTCCAGGAGGCCGAACATGAGCCCTGATGATCCGTGTAAGACCTGGAACTGGACAGAGAATTAAATTTTTGTTGTGTTAAAAACACTGAGATTTTTGTGGTGATTGTTATAGCAAATTCTAGCCTATCCTGACAAATCCAGGCAGTTCTTTTCTTTATGATAGGTTACTGGAAATAATAGTGTTCAAGTGATGAACTTAATTACTTGAACATAATTATGATTTATTTTAATAATTTCCTATAGAAAAAAATTCAAAATTTAAAAGCAACTATCCCAACAGCCAAACTTGAAATATAGTGTAATCTGAGATAATTAATAATAGGTGATTTTTAATAAGCACATAATTTATGTTCAGCAGTATGTATTTCTTTATAAATACATTTAGATATGACTACAAGACACATACATGTCACTATCTTTTTCAACAGGTTTAAATGATCAATCTCTTGCCTAGAGCAAAACTTGAACAATTTTGTTTGTATGAAACTGTAATACAAACTGTAGGGATTTTTGTTTTGTATTAAGCAATTACTTTAATAATTTCATAAATTCTAAGAATTTTTCCACAAGCACAGGGGCCTTAAAAATTTGATGAAGTATTTTTATTATGGTCAATTAACTTATGAAATAATGACACAGTTTTTATAAAGTCATATATGAACATGATTAGTAAAGCAAACGCTGTAAATTAATGTTCAAACATTTATTTCAGATATTTTAGAGACAAAATTAGCCACTATCACTGAAATATGTGATCAATTCACTTAGTTGAAACAACACACTGGTCAGGAAACTGTCACTTAACAGAGTAGGGAAGTCGTCTCCTTGTTATGGATTAAAAACTGGTGGTCAACTTAGCACCAGCTGAATTAATTCAGGTAGTGTTGAGTAAAGATATCCCACCTGAATAAAGTTGCCAGCATAAATAGAGACGTGGAGAAGAAGAGAGAGGCGTTGTGGGTTCTTTCAAGAGTTGCTGTTCGAGCCAATGGTTCTCCCAGAGGTGCGTCTCATGCTGGCTTCCTCAATATGGATTCAGCCATTATCTTCAGAGGAGCTCGGGACCTCATCAATGAGAGTGGCTGTGGTTCCTGTTGCGGGAGCCTTGCTCCTCACATTGTGCATCGCTTCCTGTCTCCAGAGGGGAGGCTGTGTGCTGGAGAAGCTGGTCATGCTGGGCTTCCTGACCTGTGCTCAACTGTTCTCATCACTAGAGGAGCATGGGAGCTCGTTGCCGCTGAGATGGCTGTGGTGCTCTTCAGGGCAGCCCCGCTTCTTCTTTTGAGCGTGACTTCTTGGCTCCGTGTAGAACCCTCAACCCACTGCACAGCTCCTTCACCCCCCTGGCATAGACTTCCTAGTTCCACCGCTGACCTTTGGCCTTCCTGGCACAGAACCATAAAATATACTGGCATGAGTCCTCATTGTGGGCTCTTAGATTTCCAGTTGGATTTGGGGGAGGCATTGTCATGTGTTTTGGGTCTCTAGCTGGACTCTCACAAGACATTGCTGTGGGATCCAGGCCCTCAGCTAAATATCCTGGGTCTTAGTGTTGTTGATAGGTTTTCCTGCACTTTCTTGTGTTTAACTTTGGGTGACTATCATAAAACAGTATTATAAACTCTGTGTCCTGTATGCAGTTGTTCTCTCTGTAACCACTGACTATAACACTCCTTCTGTAAAGAAAGGTATTCATTAGCTTGTTATGTCTTTTGAAAAATAGATAATCTGTAATTTCTTGTTTCAGGAATTCCTCAAAAGAGGTGCTCCCAGGGGAGTTCACAACCAGATGTGAAATCTCAAAGAATTCCCCAGAGATGTTTACCACAATCAAACTTATGACCACTTGGAGAACAGGGCATCTTTCAAATTATTAATAGTAACTACAAAATGCTCATGATTATAACTGAAAATAACAAGCACAGATCCCTCAGGATCTTGACTATGGGGTTCTTACTGGAATGAAAAAATTTGATGATCCATGTAATTAGAACAATAATCAAATTCATAGATATTGGAAGACATTAATATAATTATATCAGGGGTATTTAGAAGAACATAGTACTGTGGAGAAAGGTCAACTGTCTTTATAAGCAAATCAAATCACTATTTTAGAATTAATAAAACTGCTTACCTTGCTGGGGATTTAGGTCAGTGGCCTAAGTGCCTGTCTGGCAGGCGCAAAGTTGTGAGTTCAATCCCCGGTACAAAAAAAAAAAAAAAAAAAAAAAAATGCTTACCTTGTCTTAGATGAAAAAATCTATCTTTCTAAAATTAATTTTAGCTGGATGTGGTGCTGCGCACCTTTAATCCCAGCACTTGGGAGGCTGAGGTAGGAGGAGCGTTGTGAGTTCAAGACCGATTTGGGCTACAAGGCAAGCACAAGGCCAGCCTGAGCTACAGTGTGACCCTGCCTCAGAAAACCAGGGCTGGGAGTTTGGCTCAGAAACTTACGTGCCTACCTGACAGGCACGAGGTTGTGAGTTCAATCCCTGGTGCCCCCCCAAAATAATAAAATAAAATTAATTTTATTACAACTTGACTGAAAAACAGATCTATGAACTTTTTTTGTGAAAGACTTTCACCAGTGTCCCATCTAGTGCATTATGATGAATGTGTTTAATAGTATTTTGAAGCAGAAAATTATTTATTTTCGTTATCTTTAACTTATTCAAGGGCAAAACTGAAATATTGACCGGGATATTGAAAGATAAAATAACTTATGCAAATGGAACAAACTGGGGTGAGAGCAAGATATCCCCTTGATTCCCTCCATCTTTTAGTTAAAAGCAACAAATCTAAAGTCATTTGCTAGAATACATTTCCAGCTCAAAAAATTCATACATAATTTTCACTTCCACATGAAGCTTCTTATATTCAGTCAGTTTAATTATCTGCAACCCTTAATGACATTTTTAATCCTGTGAGGCTTACAGAAAAATATTTTTATAATATAACTAAGTGCTGTATTTATTAAAATGCCAGAAATATTTTCATTTCCAAACAACAGAGTGTAGTTTTTAAACATAGTAATAGTACAATAACTATGCCAGGAGGGTATAATTAACAGTCATTTAAATGACCAATTGTCTTAAATTATTCAGGATCTTCAAGCATAGCATTTCAATTAAGAAACAAAATTATTTTGAGTCCATCCATAGACAAAAATATAAAAGAATGCAAACTTAATGAAAAATGCAAGTTTAGGAAGCTTATTTAATATTTTTTATACATAACATAGCTGCAATCATTTTGACCAGGCACTTCAAAAGTCACTAACATTGACAGGGTACTATAATTTACACAAGATTTCAAAAAGTGTGACAATTATTGTACTCAACTTGAATCTTCATAGTGATTGTTGGAAATACATAAATTAAAAGTTTCATTGTGTAGCCATATTCAGTTTCAAAAGTGTTAACTTTTCATAGTAGTATGACTAATTCCTTTGTTGACAG
>RJWM01046932.1:0-12117 GCA_004363535.1 Dasyprocta punctata
GCCCCAGCACTGTCCACTCTGTACCATTTTCTGTGGGTATGAGGACCACCTGTGCTGGAGGAGTCCCCAAGACCTGCGGCATGGGAGCTGCACCAGTGCAGGAGCCCAGCAAGGCTGAGAGGGAGCTTGCTGTTAGCTGGCTGTGCCCCTGAGTCCACCTCAGCTACTAGAAGCCTGAACTCCATCCTGGGGTCAGAGGAAAGTCAGATATGGAGCCCTCTCTCCTCAGGACTGATGGGCATGAGGACAAGTTGGGCTATCTAGGAACTGTCCTGTGGCCTGACACACATGTGGAGACACACGGAGGAGCAGGCACCTGTGCAGCAGGACATAAAGTGAGGAGTCTATTGTTCCTCTCTTACGCTACTCTACTCCCCTCTCTGTCTGTCACAGAGAGGACAGGACCTGACATGCAGGAAGAGCCTCCTGCTATCTCTGGGCACACAGTGCTCTGGAGGAAGGGACGCCATCTGTCCTGATCTCCTCCAACCCTCCAGGGCAGGAAGCACAGTGAAGACCCTGTCTGCAGCAATGGGGGCCTCTTAGCCTTGATGTCCTCCAACCAGAGTCCTCATCTGAGGCTTTGCCTCTGACAACCTGTTCCTGAGTGGGCAGGGGCCCCATGGGGAGCAGAGGTAGAAGTCACACCTGAGGGGCCAGGTGCTGCACATCACAGCCTTGCTTCTTCTGTGAGCCCTGGGTCCTCTCATTAGGGTCAGGATCTGGGGAGAGGAATGCAAATCTCTAGCTCCTTCCCTCCTGGGTTGAAAATCCCAGCAGGGCCTGGGTCTCGAATGCTGTGCCCACCATGAACAGGCTTTGCTCCCTTCTTCTGTTGCTGAGCGCCCCTGCATGTGAGTGCCTGGGTCAGTGCCTCGGGAATCCCAAGGCTCCTGTCCTCACCTGAGTCAGCTTAATTTTCTTCTCTGTTTCTCCACAGGGGTCCTGTCCCAGATCACCCTGAAGGAGTCTGGCCCTGGGTTGGTGACCCACACTGAGACTCTCAGACTGACCTGCTCCTTTTCTGTCTCCTCATTGAGCACATCTGGCATGGCTGTAGCCTGGATCCGTCAGTGCCAAGGGAAGGGCCTGGAGTGGCTGGCACACATTGGGTGGAATGACAGTAAGGACTACAGCCCAGCCCTGAAGAGCCGGCTCTCCATCTCCAAGGACACAGCCAACAACTAGGTGTTCCTCACGATGAGCAGCATGGACCCTGCAGACACAGCCACATATTACTGTGCCAGAAGAGCACAGAGACTCAGCCTCAGGATCCTGCTGTGCAAGGTCTCAGGCTGCTTCTCAGTGCAGTTCCCTCCCCACTGTGTAGATCAGGAAAGCATGGGGTGTAAACTTCCTGTCAGCCTCTGGGGACGCTCTACTCTCCAGAGCTGAGACCCTTTCTTCCTGTTACATTTTCCATTCCTCATCACTTGACCTTCTTAGCTGTTCATGCAAGAGAAATGATGCTTTCTATTTATGAAATGCATTGTAACGGTTGCCTGGTACCTGGGCTATCATGGGTTAATGATAAGACACAGCATATGGCCGTATCCCTGCTAGCAGCAGAGTACAAATCACCACAGCACAGTCTAATAAAGATCGGACTGCAGGATATGAAACTGGACAAGTATTAGCTTCAAACATCATGCTGCTATATCTTAGAATTTAAAAGTCTCCTAATGCTCATGTATGAAATCCTTGACCTCGGTGAAGCAATATTCAGGTATGGGGCCTAGAGAGGTGATTACGTCACATGAGCAGCAACGTCTTCAATTGATGTGGTCTTAGCTGAGTGTGCTATTTGAAGTTGAGCCCTCCTATGAGAAAGTAAGTAATCATAATGTGGTCTTCTGGATTATATCTTGTCCTCAGTCTCACTCTCTCTCTTCCTCTCTCTCTCTCTCTCTTTCTGTCTCTCCCTCTCTCACCCTCCTTTTCTTCCTCCTTGTCTTACACATAGCTGTGGTTTCCCACAAGCTTCCACTTCCACGTGTTCTCCCTCCCCACAGGCCCATAGCTATGCAGACAGTGGAACCTGGACTGAACCTCAGAAACTGTGAAACAGCATAGATCTTTGCTCTTCATGTAGGTTTTCTCAGATACTGCTTCCCAAGGGCCAATAGCAGCTAAACACATATCTAGAATTACTAAAATATAGACATCAACAATGTTTCTAATTATAAAAAACCCACTATAATCAAATACATAGGAATAATACAATTATCAAAAAAATAAGACCCATTGTCTCACCATGATGAAGAGTCTGGCAGAGTACACAAATTAACCTGAGCTTTTTAAATGGAATTTGCTGCTCCTTAAGCTGTCTAAGGAAAAATAAGGTACTCAGAAAAGTCAGACGCATGATGCTTGGAAAGAGATATTATAAACTTGATGTGACACACATTTTCTTAAGTTTCATCAACAATTTGTAAAAAAAAATTAAAAAAATAAGTATATTCCCATTCTCTTCACATCAACAGCCACTAGTTCATCCCTTAGTCCCATGAGTCCCTCCTGTCTACTGTCTTCTGCGTGACCTTCACAGTTTTGCAGCAGCCTTGAGCTGGAGATATCACCTCTCTGATGTTCATGGAATCAGTTCTCATGCTCTAGATGGCAGGGAAAATTTAGGAACTTCATTCTTCTCAACTTTCTATCGTGGACTGATTAAGCCTGCAACCTCCCAAATGAGTGGATGGTGAAGGGTTAAAAAAAAAAAGGGAGACAAGTGGTATAATTTTAGGGCTCCAGGTGGATCAAATCCCTCTAGCAGAATTCAAGATTCCCTGGGGGCTGAGACAAAGAACTTCTCTGGGTGACCCATATTTGTTTTTCAAACAAAAGAGTGGATGCTGAGGAAAACATAGGAACTGAGCAGAACCTTAAGAGTCAGTTCAAAGACTTCTCTAAGTAGCAAATTATGCTAATTGAGAACTATCTTATCTCTTGTTTGACATACACAGTAAAACTGAGACAGTAGGAGTGAGATGCCTGCAGCTACAATCTCTATTTAGTTAAATTAGTCTGGAGCCAGGTGTCCTCAGCTGTGGTCTTGTCTTGTCCTTTGAGGTATCTCTGGCATCACAGGCCTCTACAGACCTCAGCCAGGACCAGTGATTCAGAGAGGTTCACTCATTATGAATCTGCTGCCCATCTCCAGACAAGGGGCTTCAGCTTGGGACAAACTCACAAGTAAACATAGAAAGACACTTGGTTAATTTTACATCCTGCTCAGAGCTGCTTCATAGTGGTCTCCATCAACTCTCCTAATCTCTTTTAATTTTGAAGTTCACTGACTCCCATTGTACACCAACATTACTCCAAAAATAATGCACATTTTATCATCTTCTTATTTAAATTAACCCTCAGGTATCATGGATGAGCAGTTAATTTACTCTCTCATGACAGGTGTGTGAAAACTGACAAGTTTGTGTCATTTCTCTTGTTTTCACTTCTTCAATTCCTGTTTGGTTTTTTGATACATGCATATCTAGTGATGAGATATGAGTGCTTTTACCACTTTATTTATCATCATTGCTTGGCTTATACTAACTCACTTATGCTGTTAGAATTTTTGTTTTCCTTTAGAATGTCAACATATTAACCTAACGAGATACTACAGATTTCTTTTTCTTTTTTTATTTTCCTTTTGTCACCTCTTACAATACTACTAAGCATTGCTCATGTAGGACACATGGTCTATCAGTGAGCAAGACCCTCAAACCTATAACTTCCATTTTTAATTAATATATCATATTTGTACATTTTCGTGATGTTCTTTGTGATATTTTGGTACATTTGTGATCTCTGTTTTAATGAACTCAGGACACATAACTCATACATCCTTTGAAGCATTTATCATGTCTGTGTAGTAAAATATCAGTAGTCCATTCCTCAGTCTACTTGGGATTATGTCCCACAATATGGTAGCCTCTTACCACACTTCTGTGTGAAAGAACACCAGAAAAGAACACCCTCTATCTGCTGTGACTCTGTTCCTGATGATCAATTCTCCAATTTCTCCATTTGCCCTGCACATCTTGGCCTATGTCTACCAATTTTTATCTCATTTTCTATGAGACTAACTATGATATATTCCACATAGAAGCAGTCTCTTAAGTATCTGTCCCTCTGTGGCTGGCTTTGTTTGATTTAGCATTAATATTTGCTAGTGTATGAGTCTGCTTTCCATCAGTAGAATAAATTCCTAAGATTATTTACTTTAAAAGGGGAAGAGGTTGTTCTAACTCGTTCTTTTGGAGCTTCCAGTCCATCCTTATGGATTCCCAGAGTTTTAGCCCTTCCCTTCCCTTTGGTGAGTTCCTTGTTCAACTGGATGCCAGCCTCATTCTGTGAGTCAGCTCCATGTGTGGGCCACTGGAAGACACAGTGGGAGAATATCAGTGTGAGCCCAGACACAAACTTTCATTCAGTGCTCGGGACTAGCAAAGGGTGCCCATGACTACAAATCTCAGACCTCAAGCCTAGGGACCACTGGAGAGAGGGGCTCTAGATCACCTTTCAGAGACTGAGGTAGCACTCACTACCCATCAAGCCATTTCTGACTCTCTCACCCACATTCCCCCAATTCTATCTCTTGGATATTAACAAGTATTACTATTCCCTTATTGCTACTCATGATACCTAGAAAAGTACTCCTTCACTGAGCACAAGAGCAAATTACCCCTCACCAACTTACCAGTTTGGCTCTAGACTCATCTTTAGGATTCCTCCCTTTGTGTCTACACTTGGCTATCCAATGTAAGCCCCATTTTTATATATCTGAAAATTTACCTCTGCCATCAACCTACTTCTACCTCATCTTCTTCCTCCCTAATTGCCATCGAGGTCCTCCAGCCCCTCAGTGAGTTCCCTGGGCATCTTCCCTGTCATCTCTTTCATTCTCACATCCATACATACAGTAGGGGCAGCAGCACTGTGTTCCAAGTCAGAGACACATTCACACGGAGCAGCTTCTCAGTGCCTCTAAAGTGCTGCTGCTCTAACAGCATTATGAGGGCAGAGCTGATCCCTCTTGAAAGGTACATACAGATGCAATTTTCATTCCTTTTCCATATTCTAGAGTCTGCCTTTCTACCTTAGCAAGTGACCCCCTATTCTGACTTTGAACATCATCCTTGTAATCTCTGCAATCATCAACACATCAACTTTGCTCTGACTCTGACACTCCTTTTTCCTAACTGTAGGGACAGAGAGCATTATGTTGATTCTAGAAGGTAATTCAGCTCCATGTCTTCCCTGTCAAGATCCTAGATTTCGCCACCCAGAAAGCTACTGTTGCCATGATCACCTCACAGAGAGACAGGTTCTAGGGATGGGGTGTGGACGCGTGATGTCCTGACTCAGCTGGCCTGGGTCCTGTATTTTACCCAGCCTCAACTCTAGGCACTGTCAGCATCCTGCATGTGAAGGACATTGTTTGGCAGCAGCCTCAGTGAGATCTGAGCAAGTGAAATTCTGATAGCTTGTTTTAAATCTCATTGTCTTTATTTATTTATTTACTTTTTGCTATAATTGCAGTGTAATTGATATGATGGCAGGAGTTGCCATATATTTTCTTTCTAGAGGCCTTGAAATATATACCTAATGTTTGTCCCCTCCTGGATTTCAAGTGTGGAGCTTTTCTTCACTGCAAGTTTGCATGTTTTAGTGCCTACAACAATAATGCATGATTTCATTTTCACACATGTGGAAGTTGTTGATTAAAGTCTGCAGTTCAACTGATTCTTTTCTACTTATTCATTGTTGATACATATTACAATATTAGATAATTCAGAAAGACACTTTGTGTATAGCCTGTATGGTTTTACCTGCTATTTAGAGCTTCAATTGCCTGCAAAGTTTCCCCTTTTCTCATCATATGGTTTCTAATTGCAAACAATCATTATGGGCTCAGGGTACTCAGTGAGCAAGAATCACATGGATGGCTCCTTTCTTCTCCAGTCTAGGGTCCCCATGCTTCTCATAGCATCCCTAGTTTGTAACATCTTCTGATGGTATTGTTACTTCTCACAGTGGGTGAAACACTTGGCCCAGTTTTTTGGTTGCAGTGGCTCAGGGTTTGGTTTTCTACTCTATCCAGGTCTGTATGCTGTCTTCCCCATGCTTTTCATGTCTAAAACCACCTTAGAATCTCTACCGTTCTGAGAATGTAAGGTAACAAGGGTGTTAACTAGCTAAATTGGGCTGTGTTCTCTGTAGACGTATTTCAAGACATCCTGTTGTCCACAAACAATAAAATTTTATTTAATAACTAGGAACTTTCTATTCAAAACCTCTGTTCAGGTGGAAACCTCAGCTTCTTTCTCACATCCACAGAGCTGGTCACATCCTCTGTGTGTGGTGTTGAGTTAAAAATGTCCTCTTGTCCAAAGATTTCACTCTCATTCAGATGATCTCATCAATTTCATCTATGTGGGACACAGCTGAGACTCATCTGCTGTGTGTGTGTCATCTCAACTCACGCTCTGTCAGCTCCTCTCCACTAAGAGAAGCACTCCCTAGGAAGTTAGTTCTCTTGTGTTAGAAACAAATGAAGTATAACATTGCAAAGAGAAACACATGGGAGGGAATAGAAAGGGCTAACATTTTAATGATGGTAAAATTACAACAATGTGAAGAGAAATTTCTGATATGCATGTGAACAGCTATGCGATAATTAAAACTAGAAAAATAAAATGAAACCACTATGATTATCACTTTTTACTTTAAAATTTTAAGAGATATTTTTTAAAAACAGAAAAAAGGATAGTAACTGTAAAGAATTTTTTAAAAATCATAAGAAATTAACACTAGTTAATATACTGCATATTGTTTTCTTAGAATTAGTTGTTCAGGTTACAAGATTTAGGCAAAAAAAGTGATCAATCAAACAATGAAAATGCAAATTGTTATTTTGGATGAACTAACAGAGGTTAGTAGTATGGTTATCTATTTTGTGTATATATGCATATATATATGTATACATATGTATCTGTATAACTATATATATAAAATCTTTTCCCTTCTTCCATTTCTCCTCTCCCCTATCCCAGTTGTTATTTTCTTTTGAGCACTTTCTTTTCCTTTCGTTATCACAATATCTATTGTACATTTTGGATTTTATTACTCTTTCAGTTTTTTTTCTTACACTAGGGAGACAAAATGGTATTCATGAATGTGAGTCTGATTTATTTCACTTATGATTATGGTCTCAAGATGCCTCTAATTACCTATAAAAGCCTGAAGATCATCCTACTTTATAGCTGAGTAATATTCTATTGTATAAAAATACCACATCTTTTTATCCAATCTGCGGTTGATGGGCATTTGGGTTGTTCCCAAGATTTATTTAAAGAGACGGTTATTTAGAGGAAAAAATTTACTTTCATGTGTCTAAGTGTAGGTACTTCAACACAAACCATTTTGAGAAACTCCAAAAAAGTCCCACTGAAATTCTCCCTCATGACTGAGTGTTTCGACTCATCAGTACTCTTTCCCAGCAAAAAAGTCATTGGTGAAATATTCATTATAACTGTGGCAAATGAATCAATAATAATCTTATGTTATAAAAATTATTCATGAACCCTATACAATGTAGGATGAGAATGGGCAACAATCTTTGCAGTACTTTGGTAAAGCATTTCCCAGTTCATGTCAGTTGGTTGACATCTGACTGTATTTGCCATTGCTGTAACAAAATAGAAGAATGGAAGAGCAGAGTGTGTCTTTTTTGTAATATAGGAGTTCACCTACCTCTGGTTCTGGGTGTCCAAAAACATGACATGAGCCTCTGTTGACCTCTGGAGTGGGCTTCACACTGCACTGTCACAAGGAGGGGGAAACGTGATGACAGAGAAAGCAGGACAGAGAAAGACTCACTTTCATAATAACACCCCTGCCAACAGCCTCATAATCCACTAATGTGTAAGGGATTAATGAGGTCATAAAGAGGCTCTCAGAGCCAAATCAACTCCCAAAGATTCCACTTTCAATGATCACTAATTGAGAACTATGTTTCCAACATACAAAACTTGGGGGACAACTCAAACCATTTCAGCTGGTGACATAAGATTCCTTACGGGAAAACCCTCAGAGCTCCCTGCTCAGGCCAGTCTAGAATTAAACCTCTAAGCACTTCCATCTTTGCCCCTATCTTGGATCCAATCCCCTGAAGGAAATGGACACACTGACAGTTGGTGGTAAGCCTGAGGGCCCCTGCACTTCAGCAAGCTGGCTGCATTCCATGACCCTATGTCAGGAAGTCAGGTGCATAGGCAAATGAGGACATCATTTCTGCTTAAATATCAGCTACTTCAGAGGACTGTGGAGCCTGTTCAATTCTAGCTAAAATTTGGTATCCAGAATGGTCAACAGTGCCCTAAAAATAACTATCTCCTTGATTATCTTCCTGTATGCACTGGGTCTCCCACAGGCTCAGTATCAGGGAAATCTGGTGTGCAGGGCAGAATTCCCAGGCCATGGGTGTGAACTTTCCTGCTTCCTTTTGTTCCCAGATGCAGTTCAATGAGTTGGGCCCAAGTTTGGTGAAGCCTTCACAGACCCTGTCCCTAACCTGTACCGTCTCTGGGGACACTGTCTCTAGAAGCAGTGCTGTTTGGACCTGGATCAGGTAGCCCCTGGGGAGAGGTCTGGAGTGGCTGGGAAGGACATACTACAGGGCCAAGTGGTATAAAGAGTATGCAGCATCGCTTCAAGGCCGAGAGACCAGCACCCCTGATACATCCCAGAACCAGCTCTCCTGCAGCTGAGCTCCGTGCGCACAGAGGACACGGCCCTGTATTACTGCGCAGGAGACACAGTGAGGGGACACCAATGAGAGCCCAGACTTGAACCTCCATGCAGGGCCGCTCAGCACCGGCAGGGGTTACCCAGGACCTATGAGGCCTCCTGGGACTGACAAGGTTCTTGAGACAGAGTGGGAGGGGTGCATACAACAGTAGAGAATTCTTGGAACCTGCACAAGGCCCAGACCAGTTAAGGTGCAGCACATCACTTCCTGGAGCATCTTAAATTGCTTTCGCTCGGCTGCTCAACATGAGAGATCACAGAAAGCCCCTTTCCACCATTTTAGAAAATGTGTTCACTTTCCTTAACTCATAGCAAAGATTATTATATGGTCCTTTACAAAATGTAGAGTAGAGTGCACACAATTTTCAGTTTCGTGGTCTCAATAGACAGGAGCCTTTACAGAGTGCCCAGTCCAGGAGGCCTAGGAGCTCCCCATGGGTGATGGAGACTGAACACGAATGCTTATCATGGAGTTGAGGCTCACCTGAGTCTTCCTAGTTGCTATTTAAAAGGAGACTAATGGAGAACAAGAGATATTAGTGAGTGAGTAGACATGAATGTAATAAACTGCGAGCATATGTGACAGTCCCCTGCACAGGGTGTCTCTGTGTTTGCAGGTGTCCAGTGTGAGGTGCAGCTGGCAGAGTCTGGGGCAGGCTTGATGTAGACCAGGCAGTCCCTGAGACTCTCCTGTGCAGCCTCTGGATTCATCTTCAGTACATACTGGATGACATGGGTTTGCCAGGCTCCATGAAAAAGCTGGAGAGGTCTCAAGCATTGACGTGGTCACTCATACTATGTAGAGGCCATGCAGTCCTGATTCACCACCTCTGGAAACAAAGCCAAAAATGTGCCATATCTGGAAATGAACAATCAGAGACTAGAGCACATAGCCATAAAATACTGTGCGGAAGACACAGAGAGAGCTCAGAAACATGATCCTTTAAAGGCAACTTGGGGCACTGTGGATCTCCTGAACACACAGTCATGCATCCCAGTGTGATGAGAGGTGGTTAGTGCTGAAGAAGCTGCAAGAACCGAGGTCATCTGAGAGGAGCTCTTAGTGAAGCCACAGACAGCAGAGGAGACAGAGGGGAGGACAGGACAGCACAGTGCAGTTTCTACCCTCTACTTCCTGCCAGACTCTACTCAGGGCCTCTGGGCTTCATTTTCCCTCTCCCCTTGATGTCTTCTAAAAGTTGGTTTTCTACTTGGTTTTGGGTCACATGGCTGGGTCCATGAGGGCATATGAGATTGCATAACCAGGAAGACACACATTTTGGTAAGGAACTGGCATTACACTTGGGGAGACTCAGGGGCACACGTGTCCATGTCTGATGGGGAGGGAGATCAGAAGGGAAACGTATCAGCATCTGCAGCCCACCAGGACAGCACTGTGTCCTTCTTGGTACAATGGTGTCCTGCAGAAGCTGAGGGTCCCAAATGGAGAAGAACCAGCTCATTAAGAAACTGCAATCTCAGAACCAAGAAGCTGACTCTCTCCTGTGAACCAGTGGCAGTCATGGGCTGGGAGGAAATTCAAGAGGCTCCAAACCCCTTCTTTGAACCAGTGGCAGTTGTGCAACAGGAGAAGATCCAAGAAGCCAACCCCTCCCATGAGTTAGTCAGTGCATGGGCTCTTAGACAAGAAGAGCTGAGCCCACCCTCCCTACCATAACTATTCAGCTGATTAGGAGAACACAGGCTGAGATGATAGCTACTGCAGTTAAAAAAAAAAACAACTTAATACTTGCATTGTTTGCCCTTGCAGGCCTAAAGCTGGTAGTTTGATCAACTACTTAAAGCACAATACTATGCAAGATAGCAACTATGGGGGATTTCCTTCTGCCTTGTTTTTGAAATTCAATATTGTTCCATTTTGTCTGGTTCCATTTTATTCTTTTGTTTTATTCCATTTAAAATAAAAATTAAAAAAAGAAACTGTAGTCTCTACCAGGTCATCCTGATACCACATGTGCAGCATCAGAAGGCAACTGTTCTTTCTCCCAGTTTGTCTTCTCCAGGTTTTCCCACATACAGATTGGGTTTTAGGGAACTCTGTGTGGATCCAAAGTCTCCTCTGAGTGTCCTCATCTACAGCACCTGGCTCATGCTTCTGGTCTGTATCATGGGGTCCTGGTTTGCAGACATGGTATTTGGTGGATGTGAGGTTCAGGGATATGCAGAGTTCAGGGCACACATGAATATTACATCTTTTGGGAGGTCTTGGGGTCCATACCACAAAGGATGCATGAGTGGTGTGGAGGATTCTGCCCTTGCTGGGGTTGTCGTTCTCTTGCTCGTCATGTGTCACCCATACTGACCTAGTGTGGGTAAAGAAGTATTTCCAATAGCAACACCAAGGAGCCTGACCCAGCCAGAAAGCTGCCTTGGAGACCATATTTGGCATGAATAATGCTCCCTGCTATTCAGCACACCTATTCAGTAAGCCGGAACGGGTTCACACAGGCACGCCCACTGTGAGGATCAGGTCTGGGCCACACAAAGATCTCCTTGGCCATCAACCTTGGGCTAGATCCTGGCTCAGTAAGACTTTGCTCCCACAGCCCTCATGCTGCGTCCTTGTGCCTGTGTCCTTGGCTGGTGATGCTTCTGAGCATTTTGACCTGCTGGATAGTTTCAATGCACTCTCTCACGCATAGGGGCCGGGATCATGCACTGACCTGCGTGTTGGGTGGGATGACACTCTGTGGGCCAACCTATCCTTACCATCCAAAGGCCAAGTGTGTTGTGAGGACAAGAGGGTCAAGGAATAAACCATGCCTTTTTCCCTGCTTGCAGTTCCTTTGTGGACAGGACAAAGTGGTGTGAGATCCAGTATTTGTGTGGACTGACACCCAAGTGCATACAGGATGAGGACTTACAGGCCATCCTTCAACTCAAACCACTATCTGTGCTGTGGCCTTATGGGAGGGGCAGTGGGTAAGGGCCACATTGCTCTCAGGTCCCTACATCTGTTCCCTGGTCTGGCTCCCTCAGAGAAACAAAAATAACAAGAGCATGTGGACTCCTGCAAGGTCACTGTGTAGCCGTGAGAGACCTACCTCATGAATGCTGTCCATTGTCTGGTCTTCCTGGAGAGCAGGAGGCTCAGTACTGAGGACCCCATCTCCAGGGCATTGTGAGAAGGTCAGGGTAGTCCTCAAGGAAGCTCTGAACCCTGTTCATTCTTTTGCATTTGGCTGGGGACACTGTGGGAAACACACTGCCATCTACACAGGAATATGTGTGTAAGGGGGAGGGAAGCAGGGAGATCAGGACCCACTCTGCACAGCTGCAGCC